>LR812541.1:25864300-26065724 GCA_903798195.1 Danio kyathit | reverse complement strand
ATTATTATTATTAGGGACCGAGCACCGGAACGGTGCGTAGGCCCTATTGGATTTCTAATGTTTATTATTAGGGACCGAGCACCGAAACGGTGCGTAGGCCCTATTGGAATTGCTCCGTTTATTATTAGGGACCGAGCACCGGAACGGTGCGTAGGCCCTATTGGAATTGCTCCGTTTATTATTAGGGACCGAGCACCGAAACGGTGCGTAGGCCCTATTGGATTTCTAATGTTTTTTATTAGGGACCGAGCACCGGAACGGTGCGTAGGCCCTATTGTATTTGCAATGTTTTTTATTATTATTATTATTATTATTATTATACCGCCCCCTATCGGGGCACTTTTGAGGGTCTAAACATGCCCGAAAACTCATGAAACTTTGCACACACATCAAAGGCGGTGTAAATTACCGTTGATTATGGGCTTCGGAAGTGGGCGTGGCAAAATGACTCGACAGCGCCACCTATAAACTTGAAACGGACGAGCCCCCGAAGCTACGAATTCACGCACATGCACGAAAATTGGCACACACCTCAAACATGCCAAACCATACAAAAAAGTCTCTTGGAGCAATATCTCAAACCCAACAGGAAGTCGAATATTTTTGAACTTCCTGCGGCGAAAAAGTGGCGATTTTGCCATTTGCCAGGCGTTGTATTTGAACGAACTCCTCCTAGGGATTTCATCCGATCAACACCAAAATTGAGGATTTTATCATCTAAAGGCCTTGGCGATGTTAAATTGCGAAGCTTTAGAGTTTTCGGCGATGGGCGTGTCCGTGGCGGCCTCGCAAACTTTGACGATTCGCCATGAAACAGGAAGTTGCTATAACTCAGGCATGCATTATCCGATCTGCCTCAAAATTCACACGTTTGATAACCGTCCTGACCTGAACACGTTTATATGCCAATATCCAGTCACAGTTATAGCGCCACCTGGTGGCAACAGGAAGTGATGTGTTTTACAGCATAACAAACTCCTCGCACAAATTTTATCGTATCAGCACCAAATTTGGGTGGTCTTATCTGAAAGCTCTAGCGATCATATATTGTGAAGATCTAGAGTTTTCACCGATGGGCGTGTCCATGGTGGACTGACAAACATCAACGCTTCGCCATGGAACAGGAAGTACTTATAACTCATTCACACAATGTCCGATCAGCCCGAAACTTCACATGGTTGATAAGAGTCCTCTCCTGAAGACATCTACATGCCAATATCCAGTTACATTTATAGCGCCACCTGCTGGCAACAGGAAATCCCTTATAACTCAGCCAAACAATGTCCGATCTGCCTGAAACTTCAGATGTTTGATAAAAATCCTCTCCTGAAGACATCTACATGCCAATATTGAGTCACAGTCATAGCGCCACCTGCTGGAAGAAGGTAGTTTGACTTATAACTCAACCACTCAATGTCCGATCTGCCTGAAACTTCACATGGTTGATAAAGTTCCCCTCCTGAAGATATCTACATGCCAATGTTGAGTCACAGTCATAGCGCCACCTGCTGACAGGAGGAAATTTTGCTTAAATTGTGATTTTTCTCAGGTTTTTTTTATACATCGGCTTAAATTATTATTGTTCGCTGTTCTCTGTCATCTTGAGGCCACCGGGCAGCGGTGAGCCGGGGTGCGAGGTCCCTATCATCGCTGCTTGCAGCTTTAATTATTATTATTTATTATTTATTATTATTCCGCCCCCTATCGGGGCACTTTTGAGGGTCTAAACATGCCCGAAAACTCACGAAACTTTGCACACGCCTCAGAAGTGGTGAAAATTTACGTTTATTATAGGTTTCGGAAGTGGGCGTGGCAAAATGACTCAACAGCGCCACCTATAAATTAGAACGGACGAGCCCCCGAGCTACGAATCACGCACGCATACGAAAATTGGCACACACCTCAAACATGCCAAAACCTACCAAAAAGTCTCTTGGAGCAATATCTTAAACCCAACAGGAAGTCGGATATTTTTAACTTCCTGCGGCAAAAAAGCGGCATTTTTGCCATTTCCAGGCGTTGTATTTTAACGAACTCCTCCTAGGGATTTCATCCGATCAACACCAAAATTGGGTTTTATCATCTAAAGGCCTTGGCGATGTTAAATTGCGAAGCTTTAGAGTTTTCGGCGATGGGCGTGTCCGTGGCGGCCTCGCAAACTTTGACGATTCGCCATGAAACAGGAAGCTGCTATAACTCAGGCATGCATTATCCGATCTGCCTCAAAATTAACACATATGATAACCGTCCTGACCTGAACACGTTTACATGCCAATATCCAGTTACAGTTATAGCGCCACCTGCTGGCAACAGGAAATCACTTATAACTCAGCCAAACAATGTCCGATCTGCCTGAAAATTCACATGTTTGATAAGAGTGCTCTCCTGAAGACATCTACATGCCAATATTGAGTCACAGTCATAGCGCCACCTGCTGGCAGAAGATAGTTTGGCTTATAACTCAACCACACAAAGTCCGTTCTGCCTGAAACTTCACATGGTTGATAAAAGTCCTCTCCTGAAGACATCTACATGCCAATGTTGAGTCACAGTCATAGCGCCACCTGCTGACAGAAGGAAAGTTGCCATAAATCTGTGATTTTTCTCAGGTTTTTCTATATATCGGCTTAAATTAATATTGTTCGCTGTGCTCTGTCATCCTGAGGCCACCGGGCGGCGGTGAGCCGGGGTGCGAGGTCCCTATCATCGCTGCTTGCAGCTATTATTATTATTCTTTTCCGGAATGAATCGTGATTTTGAGGGGCTAAACATGCCCGAAAACTCACGAAACTTTGCACACGCCTCAGAAGTGGTGAAAATTTACGTTTATTATAGGTTTCGGAAGAGGGCGTGGCAAAATGACTCAACAGCGCCACCTATAAATTAGAACGGACGAGCCCCCGAGCTACGAATCACGCACGCATACGAAAATTGGCACACACCTCAAACATGCCAAAACCTACCAAAAAGTCTCTTGGAGCAATATCTCAAACCCAACAGGAAGTCGGATATTTTTAACTTCCTGCAGCGAAAAAGCGGCGTTTGTGCCATTTCCAAGCGTTGTATTTTAACGAACTCCTCCTAGGGATTTTATCCGATCAACACCAAAATTGGGTTTTATCATCTAAAGGCCTTGGCGATGTTAAATTGCGAAGCTTTAGAGTTTTCGGCGATGGGCGTGTCCGTGGCGGCCTCGCAAACTTTGACCATTCGCCATGAAACAGGAAGCTGCTATAACTCAGGCATGCATTATCCGATCAGCCTCAAAATTCACACGTATGATAACCGTCCTGACCTGAACACGTTTACATGCCAATATCCAGTTACAGTTATAGCGCCACCTGCTGGCAACAGGAAGTGACATGTTTTACAGCATAACAAACTCCTCCCACAAATTTTATCGTATCAGCACCAAATTTAGGTGGTGTTATCTGAAAGCTCTAGCGATCATATAATGTGAACATCTAGAGTTTTCGCCGATGGGCGTGTCCGTGGTGGACTGACAAACATCAACGCTTCGCCATGGAACAGGAAGTACTTATATCTCAATTACACAATGTCCGATCTGCCTGAAAATTCACATGTTTGATAAAAGTCCTCTCCTGACGACATCTACATGCCAATGTTGAGTCACAGTCATAGCGCCACCTGCTGACCGAAGGAAATTTGGCATAAATCTGTGATTTTTCTCGGGTATTTTTATACATCGGCTTAAATTAATATTGTTCGCTGTTCTCTGTCATCCTGAGGCCACCGGGCGGTGGTGAGCCCGGGGTGCGAGGTCCCTATCATCGCTGCTTGCAGCTTTAATTAGGGACCGAGCACCGAAACGGTGCGTAGGCCCTATTGGAATTGCTCGGTTTTTTATTATTATTATTATTATTATTATTTATTATTATTCCGCCCCCTATCGGGGCACTTTTGAGGGTCTAAACATGCTCGAAAACTCATGAAACTTTGCACACACATCAAAGGCGGTGTAAATGACCGTTTGATATGGGCCTCGGAAATGGGCGTGGCAAAATGACTCAACAGCGCCACCTATAAACTTGGAACGGACGAGCCCCCGAACTACGAATCACGCACGCATACGAAAATTGGCACACACCTCAAACATGCCAAAACCTACCAAAAAGTCTCTTGGAGCAATATCTCAAACCCAACAGGAAGTCGGATATTTTTAACTTCCTGCGGCGAAAAAGTGGCGATTTTGCCATTTCCAGGCGTTGTATTTGAACGAACTCCTCCTAGGGATTTTATCCGATCAACACCAAAATTGGATTTTGTCATCTAAAGGCCTTGGCGATGTTAAATTGCGAAGCTTTAGAGTTTTCGTCGATGGGCGTGTCCGTGGCGGCCTCGCAAACTTTGACGATTCGCCATGAAACAGGAAGTTGTTATAACTCGGGCATGCATTATCCGATCTGCGTCAAAATTAACACGTATGATAACCGTCCTGCCCTGAACACGTCTACATGCCAAAATCCAGTTACAGTTATAGCGCCACCTGCTGGCAACAGGAAGTGATGTGTTTTACAGCATAACAAACTCCTCGCACAAATTTTATCGTATCAGCACCAAATTTAGGAGGTGTTATCTGAAAGCTCTAGCGATCGAATATTGTGAAGGTCTAGAGTTTTCACCGATGGGTGTGTCCGTGGTGGACTGACAAACATCAACGCTTCGCCATGGAACAGGAAGTACTTATAACTCATTCACACAATGTCCGATCTGCTTGAAACTTCACATGGTTGATAAAAGTCCTCTCCTGAAGACATCTACATGTCAATATCCAATTACAGTTATAGCGCCACCTGCTGGCAACAGAAAATCACTTATAACTCAGCCAAACAATGTCCGATCTGCCTGAAAATTCACATGTTCGATAAGAGTCCTCTCCTGAAGACATCTACATGCTAATATTGAGTCACAGTCATAGCGCCACCTGCTGGCAGAAGGTAGTTTGGCTTATAACTCAACCACACAATGTCCGATCTGCCTGAAACTTCACATGGTTGATAAAGTTCCTCTACTGAAGACATCTACATGCGAATGATGAGTCACAGTTATAGCGCCACCTGCTGACAGGAGGAAATTTGGCATAAATCTGTGATTTTTCTCAGGTTTTTTTACGGACGAGCCCCTGAACTACGAATCACGCACACGCACGAAAATTGGCACACACCTCAAACATGCCAAACCATACAAAAAAGTCTCTTGGAGCAATATCTCAAACCCAACAGGAAGTCGCATATTTTTAACTTCCTGCGGCGAAAAAGTGGCGATTTTGCCAGTTCCAGGCGTTGTATTTGAACGAACTCCTCCTAGGGATTTCATCCGATCAACACCAAAATTGGGTTTTATCATCTAAAGGCCTTGGCGATGTTAAATTGCGAAGCTTTAGAGTTTTCGTCGATGGGCGTGTCCGTGGCGGCCTCGCAAACTTTGACGATTCGCCATAAAACAGGAAGTTGCTATAACTCAGGCATGCATTATCCGATCTGCCTCAAAAGTAACATGTATGATAACCGTCCTGACCTGAACACGTTTACATGCCAATATCCAGTTACATTTATAGCGCCACCTGCTGGCAACAGGAAGTGATGTGTTTTACAGCATAACAAACTCCTCGCACAAATTTTATCGTATCAGCACCAAATTAGGCTGGTGTTATATGAAAGCTCTAGCGATGATATATTGTGAAGATCTAGAGTTTTCGCCGCGGGGCGTGTCCGTGACGGCCTGACAAACATCAACGCTTCGCCATGGAACAGGAAGTACTTATATCTCAATCACACAACATCCGATCAGCCCGAAACTTCACATGTTTGATAAGAGTCCTCTCCTGAAGACATCTACATGCCAATATCCAGTTACAGTTATAGCGCCACCTGCTGGCAACAGGAAATCACTTATAACTCAGCCAAACAGTGTCCGATCTGCCTGAAAATTCACAAGTTTGATAAGAGTCCGCTCCTGAAGACATCTGCATGCCAATATTGAGTCACAGTTATAGCGCCACCTGCTGACAGAAGGTTGTTTGGCTTATAACTCTACCACACAATGTCCGATCAGCCTGAAACTTCACATGGTTGATAAGAGTCCTCTCCTGAAGACATCTACATGCCAATATCCAGTTACACTTATAGTGCCACCTGAAGGTAGAAGGTAGTTTGGCTTTTAACTCAACCACACAATGTCCAATCTGCCTGAAAATTCACAGGTTCAATAAGATTCCTCTTATAAAGACATCTACATGCCAATATTGAGTCACAGTCATAGCGCCACCTGCTGGCAACAGGAAATTACTTATAACTCAGCCAAACAATGTCCGATCTGCCTGAAAATTCACATGTTAGATAAGATTCCTCTCCTGAAGACATCTACATGCCAATATGGAGTCACAGTTATAGCGCCACCTGCTGACAGGAGGAAATTTCGCATAAATCAGTGATGTTTCATTCTTTCATATTTGTCAGCTTAAATTAATATGACCTACTGTTTTATAGATTTCAAAACTGCATGTGGAAAGTAGCTCATTAGCGCCACCTATATACTTTTTATTAAGTGCCTTTTCAGTTATCTTTTATTCAGTCAACCACACAATGTCCTATCTGCCTAAGAATTCACATTTGATAAAATTCCTTTCCTGAACATATCTACATGCCAAAGTTCAGTTACAGTCATAGGGCCATCTGTTGAGAGAAGGAAGTCTGGTGCAAACCAGCGGCATTGTGGTGTTCTTTTATATTAGTCATCTTAAATTAATATGTCTAACAGTTTTACAGGTTTCAGAACTGGGTGTGGCAAAATAGCTCGATAGCGCCACCTATACACTTTTGATGAAGTTCTCCTTCAGTTGTTTCATTCACACATACAAAATTGCACACATATTAAACATGCCAATACCTACAAAAATATATCTCGGAGTGAAGTCTGAAACCTAGCAGGAAATCACGTATTTTTTATTTTTTTGCCCCAAAAAAGTGCAGATTTTGCTATATGCATGCATTGTGTTTTAACTGTTTTTTCAAATCAGTGCCAAATTTGTGCAGTTTTATTAGCTACTCAGAAACACAACAAGCATTTATAAAGGTTTATACACATGTTTTGCAATGTCTTCAAAAACACTGCAGAAGGCAACCCAATGTGACAGTCACAATTAAAATAAACATTGTTTTATTTTATCTGATAGTTCTTGTACACTAGTATGAGATGATTTTAATCACCCTGATACATCTAAAATACTTTCAAAAATACCCAGACATCAGTTCAAGTATGATGACTTTTACTGAAAGGCATTCTCTTCAACGTGTTAACAAAAACTCATTTATGTTTAGTTCACTGAAAGGGTTGCTCCCCATATTGCTTGTAGAGCCAAAGTGATATTTATAATATGTACAAAACATGTTTGTGAGCACTTTTATTTTATAGCTCTATTGGTGTCACTTCTATGCAATCTCTGCAAGTGTAATATGATATCACACATTGAGAGTGCATATGCAAAGCTATAAATATAATGATATGTTGTTTTAATTTAAGATTATGATATTACATTTATATATTTAACATTATTAGCAACAGTAGCAAAGATGTTTTTTACGTGCTGCTGTTGAACAACTTGGTAATGAATATTGTATTTAAAAATAAGTATATTAAGTGGTTATTTCTTGATTTTATTTTTATTTTAAAAATTGCAGGTTCTATATAAGTTTATTTTTAATTATTTGAAATATGGTCTAATATGTGTCTTAAAAACCATAAAGTGATCCAAACTATGAAATTTTGATATCTGGTTACCATCTGATAACCAGTGATTCTAAATGTAATAATAATAGAATGCATGTAGTTTTTATTACAAGCAAGGACACTGTAGGGAATTGAACCCCATCCCAGTAAACCAGGAGTACCATTACCAGTGTCTTTTGCTTTCTGAAACTACATACATGGAAAAGCAAAACCTGCATTAGCAACAACATTGCATTTGACACAATAACTATTTTTAGAGGAAAATTGTGACCTATAATGATGAATTTCAAAGCAAATTTATGATTAGAATAATGCTGAATTGTACGTGCAATTTTCTATTTCAGCTAATATTCTGTAAGAAAAAACACATTTCTTGTTTTTGCTGCAAAATAATGTTCATAAAAATGTTTAGATATAATGTTATATTCGAATATAGATTATTTATTTCTATATTCAAAAGTATTTTATTTTAAAAATTTAGTGCTAAATAACAATAACTACGAAATATATATTTTAATTATTAATATAATCATTATTATTTTATATATTATAGTCAGTGGTTGATAATTGGTTGTTTATATAATGTTATATTTAAATCTTAGGGAAAATTTTTTTTCTTATGTCTGTCAAGTTAGTGCTATAAAGTAATTATCTTAAATTTTTATGCGCCAAATATCTACAACTAAATCTATATCATAATATTTTGTGTCAAATGTCTGACAAACTACTGCTACAAAATATAAATTTTTAGACTTTTAAGGGCAAAATATCTACTACAAAGTGTTGTGTATGTAATTTTACATTCAAATGTTGGTTATGTTACATAATTTTATACTGCGAATCGAAAAGACAAGGTGCCAAATGTAAATCATACACTGGACTTTTAGTCTCAAATATGTTTCGTTGTTGAGTGCTAGGCAGTATTTCATACCGAATAAATAATATATATTTAATTTAAGTAATAATACTAGTAGTGTAATTTAGAATAACTACTAATTGAGACAAGAATGATCAAATTATCAAATTTAAATATGTTGTTGCAATGCAGGAAAAAAAAACCATCATAGTAAAAGCTAAAGTTGTACTTCTAGGATGTAAATTTCTGTTTACTTTCTATGTCTAACAATGAGTTTAACCTGTCACATTTCTACCTTGCAGTGAAGAAGCACTGCAAAACCTGCAATATCTTGCTCGGCAGAAATGGTACATTTATAGGGTCAAATGCTTTTTTCTGCCTCATCTGCTTAATAAAGCAGAAGTCAAGATAACAACTGATCAAATTCTCCCTCATCAAAGTTAAAATTATTAGGTGTAAAAGAACATAAAATACCCTCATGATCACTAAAATGTGTTGGAAGCACAATTGCTTCAACATTGTAATGTGTTGTTTTTACATAAACATGGTCAATTAATGTGTCTTTTTCTGTTGTGGTTTGTGTGACATGTTGAACAAACCCTCTTTCTGTCATAAATTTGCAAATAGTTGAAGACCTAAAAATGTTGTCATTGAAATCTCCCAAGACAACAATTGTACTGTTTATGGGTTCTAGAAAGTCCAGTAATTTGCCAAGATTTCCTTTAAACAGAGACATGGGATATGATGGTGGCCGATAAATAACTGCTGTTAATATGTTGTATGTAATACAGTTACATACTACACATTCTAAATCCACATTTGGTATCTGGATGATATTAAACGACAACTTGTTTGATGAATAAACTCCAACACCACCATGTTGTTGAGTTTGTAGTTCTGTTAATATGGGGTTACTGGTATGGTAAGACAAACTTCGCGGTTGACTATGAAAACTGTACTCATCAAGATGTACAGTTTCTGATAAGGTATCTGCAGGTAACCATGTTTCAGTAACAGCAATGCAATTAGGCTGCAAATGCTGAGTACGAAAAATCAAATCTGCTAAATGTTGCTTTAAATTTTGTACATTCATCAAAAATATACTAAAAGCTTGGGTATTCACTTTAGGGTATGATGTATTTCTAATAAAGAATTTAGGCATGCTTTGAATTGCATCCTTAATGCTGTCTTTACAGTATATAGCTTTTTCTTCAAAATCTTCAATAATCAAACCTGACAAACATCTAACACGGCTTAAAGCAACGTATGCCTGTCCAGGTGCAAATATCTTTTTAAGAGAGACTACTGCATTATCAACACTGATTCCTTGTACTTTATGTACTGTACAAGCCCAAGCAAGTTTTAGTGGAAATTGTCGTCGTAATGCACCTTTATTGTTAACTCTTTCCTCTTCTGGTTTGATACCTACAGAACCTATTTCAACTGCAGAAGCATATCCGGGGCATTTTCTCCTTTGTGCACCAACCTGACTGTCATCAAACTTCACATACACTGTTTGAGGGAACTTGTTGTCATTGCTAGGAAAAACTACATGCGTTACTGTGCCACACACCCCATTAACCAGGCCATCCATTACATCTACATTTTTGCATAGCATAACACGAGCACCATCTCCTAAATACAGTGTTTCTTCTAAGGATGTATTCAAAGATTTGGCATGATGGCCACTTTTCAGCTCAAGTTTACCTGTTTTGTTATTATGTACAAAATCTTGAGCATCTATCTCAAAATGTTCAGGACAGGATTTAAATAGCTGCTGAAGATTATGTTCATTTACTTGTCTGTTTGTAGGATATATATGTAGAGCTGTGCTGACTTCGCCTGTTTCACATTTTTTCAAAATATCAATGTCACTCTTTAACATTGGAGTCACTTTTGTACGAATCCGAATTCTATTTAATAACTCCGCAAACATTTCATCTTTCTGTCTAACTATTGTTTTCAATTCTACCATTGAAAAAAGAGAAGACCACAGGTTAATGCCTAGCATGTCATCAACATACAGGGGTTTCCCTCTCACTGGTGGTAACTGAAAAAAATCTCCAACAACAATGATGCTTGTGTTCCCGAAGGGCGAGAAATCACCAGTTTGTTTAATCTGCCTAAGTCTGCCATGAATATAAGCTAATAAATTGTGATCAACCATTGATATTTCATCAATTATTAAAATCTGTAGATCACAATATTTAGCACGCAGACAATTAAGCTTCTCTTCACCCAAAGGGGTGTAAGGTAATCGAACATCTTTCCCAATGCTAAATGTGTTGTGAATGGTGGCCGCATGCAAATTATATGCTGCAATTCCAGTAGGAGCAGTTAACAAAACACTAATATTATCAGGATGACGACACACTGTAGACAGGATCCTCATTGCTTCATACTGAATAGCCTTTATTAAGTGACTTTTTCCTGTCCCTGCCCCACCAGTAATAAATAAATGTAATGGGCTGGGATTTTTTCCCATTGCCTTATCTAAACACCATTGTCTAATTTCATAAAAAATAGATAACTGTGTATCGTTTAAAGATCTTATTAAGGCCAAGCCATCTTTTCTACTCATTATGTTATTTTTCTTTTCCAAATGTGCAACCTTCTGATTACCTTCTGATGCTAAATCTGGGATATGTTCCTCCTGTTCCTCCACTTGCTGTAATTTGCCTTTCATTTCGTCTACACAAAATAAACGCTCTAGCTCCTGCTCTGGACACAACTCACACCAGCCATCTTCTATTACACCAGTACTATTAATTACAACTTCTACATTATCCAATTCATCTGCCTCCATTTCAAAGTTCTTTCTATTTAAATCTACAACTGACTTGACTGAATGACTTGAGCCATCATTAAATGTCACATGACCATTTCTGTAAAACTGTTCAAATGTATTACAGTTTGGTGGCTTTAGCTGCAAATCTACACGGTATGGCAAAAACAACTGCAGAATACTTTGAAAAAATGCTTCTGGATTTTTTTCCTCAGAAAAACGGACATAACGAACGACTGCAGGTTGTGTTCGTGTTCTTTTTGTGATAAAACCACAACCATTCTTTAATTTAAGTTGACTTTGGGATTTTTCATTTTTACTTAAAATGCGATATTCTGATGCAAATGTTGCCATACATGTATCATTTAAATCATCTGGTCTATTCTTATAGCGATCTACGATGCTTGTCATCCACATATCTTTTGTTGTAAGGCTATTTGATTTAGCTTTATTCCTTAACACATTTAAAGGAAGGCTCATTTTAATGATATTATCGCCTGTTGGAACAAACACAACTTTCCTGGAACACTCCTTCAGATGCATGTTTGTTAACCTATATACTGATTCTTGAGCACACACATCTCTGTTATGTAAATAAGCACTGCCTAAATTTTTCAGTGCCTCTTTTGCACTAACATTTCCATCTTTACGTGCTTCCCTTTGGGCATTACTCAACAACAATCCTATCTCCCTTTCTGACTTTGATATGTAAGAAATTATATAAACAACACAAGCATATGCATCTACAACATACTGTATGTCTAAATTCGCATTCCAGCATTTTAACAGCGGCTTGCTATATTGATTGACCCAAACTTCATTAACCTGTCTTTTCAACACAACCTGTGTATTACGACTAAAAGTTTTGTATGCAAGCTCAAAAGTTGCTTGATTTATACTCAGATGTTTAAATAAATGTTCCACATTGTTAAAGTTGCAATTCTCATCTGAAAGAGCCTTCTTGATGGCTAATAAAATGTCACCTGCCTGTTCTCGCTTCATTTTAAACTCTGCTGGACTTTCATTTACACACGCACATTCTTTTGTTAAATTATCTACCTTCTTATCTACCTTACACTTACACTTTTTCTTTGTATCACTTTTACCTCGACATATAAATGTTCGTGTAGATGCTGGCCTAGGAAAATTAAAGCGACAAATAGTATTTTTCTTTTTGCAAGTTTTTGAATGTCGTTTTGAATGATGTTGCACAGTTTTCACAATATCCAATAATGTATCATCCTGTGAGGGTAATTCACACGTTACATATTTATCAATAAATTGAATTACCTCTTCATCTGTATTTTTATCAATCACTGGGGCATTCTCAATCCAAAATAGGCAATGAACATGAGGTGAACCACGCTGCTGAAATTCAACTCTGTAAAAATAATCCTTAATTTTACCTATTGGATGGGAAGAAGACATAAGTACTTCCCTTAAAAAACAATGCCACCGAAAGTCAAACATTCTTGCTGCAGTGACAGGATTGCGGCGCAACAGCTCACATCTGTCTGCCCATTGTAATTCTTCAAGGGTCTGTGTTCTACCTTCCTGTTTCAAAATACTATAAAGAAGATTGTTCCATCGCATATCAGCAGAAGAAAATGAACAAAACCAAGTAGGGATACCAAGCTGACGAACACAAGCCAAGAGGTCACGTTGTGCTGTCTGCCAAAAAGCTGGGGTACCTCGAATAGGTTTAAGGAAACGAAACCCATCATCAAATTCTAAGAGTTTCTTCAAAGATTCCTCATTGTTCAATAAATCTTCATTAACTTTTTTAGACGTACAACCACTTATTCCCTTACGCAATGCAATTGATACATTTGACACTACCTGTTCAACTTCAGACATGTACTGGGCAAAAAATATATATTCAACATTTTGTGCAAACCGGCCATCAGCGTGCAAAATTCGGTTGTTAAAGTACCTGGACAACGTCAAACGTTTGTCTCGACTTTCACGGTATGTATTACATCCAAGTGGAAATAATACTGGGAAGCATTTGGCTTCATTTGCAAAATCAGAAAGTAATTTAACAGGATTATTACCTTCTGCTGGTGCCAGATTCACTATATCGTCAAAATACTGATCTAGTGCTTCTTGACCAATGTCAACAGGCATGAGACATGTGTCCTGAAACATGCAATGTTGTTGTCTGTCATGCAAGAGCTCATCTTCCCCATTATCTTGAGATGCTTCAGCACTTTCTGCATGTATATTACTCTCCTGAACTATAACATCATCGTCTTGTTCCCTACAAAACTCATTTAGCCAAACTTCATTAAATTCTACATCTTTATAATGCACATTTATCTGCTTTAAACATTGTAATGCTTGTCTTATGTGCATAGTGTCAACAAACTGATATTTATAATGACCTTTATATGTTAACTTGCGTTTTAATTTTACTGGCAATAAAGATCCTTCCATACTAGAAAGGGGCAGCAAGTTAGAAGTTTGCACAATATTTGCAGGAACACAGGTTACTGGACCATGGACACCATTTTGTCCCCCTTTTGGTAATGCTAGCATTTTCATAAACGGTATATGTAAGGCAATCAAATGTTGTTCTAAACTATTCAAACATGACAATTCTTGTGGAACAGGATGAACTTTTAACTTGTTAGTTGCACATTCAGGTGGAATTTCACCTTTGTTAATCTTATAATGACATGTGTAACAAATCCACAGCTTGCCCCTAGGTGAATCCAACCACTGACATGGCATTACACAGGTACTATCACATTTGTGTAAATATTCCTCAGTTATACATTTATCAGAAATTGAACCTATTGCTTTCCTGTTATAATAATCCCTGTTACAATGTAAAACCTGATGACGAAACAACAATCGTTGGCAAACACAACAAACAAAATCCGGCCCATCTTTTATCAAATCCAAAAAACGCTGCATAACAAAATTAAACTGTTTTGCTTTTAGTTTGATTTGTTCCCTTTTATGCTTCATACCCGCTTTAACACGCTTCTTATGCTCCGCATTTCCATGGTACTTTTTTTTATTATTAGCTATTACATTTTGCCTGTGCAACTGATTTAACCTATATTTTTTTTTACTCATTTCCTTCACAATTTTCTTGTGTAGCACATTTTGCTGATACTTTAGTTTGCTCATGTTCTTCACCTTCTCTTTATGCAAAGCATTTTCTTGATACTTTAGTTTGCTCATGTTTTTCACCTTCTCTTTATGCAAAACATTTTCTTGATATTTTCTTTTGCTCATGTTCTTCACCTTCTCTTTATGCAAACATTTTCTTGATATTTTCTTTTGCTCATGTTCTTCACCTTCTCTTTATGCAAAACATTTTCTTGATATTTTCTTTTGCTCATGTTCTTCACCTTCTCTTTATGCAAAACATTTTCTTCATATTTTCTTTTGCTCATGTTCTTCACCTTCTCTTTATGCAAAACATTTTCTTCATATTTTCTTTTGCTCATGTTCTTCACCTTCTCTTTATGCAAAACATTTTCTTGATATTTTCTTTTGCTCATGTACTTCACCTTCTCTTTATGCAAAACATTTTCTTGATATTTTCTTTTGCTCATGTTCTTCAACTTCTCTTTATGCAAAACATTTTCTTGATATTTTCTTTTGCTCATGTTCTTCACCTTCTCTTTATGCAAAACATTTTTTTGATATTTTCTTTTGCTCATGTACTTCACCTTCTCTTTATGCAAAACATTTTCTTGATATTTTCTTTTGCTCATGTACTTCACCTTCTCTTTATGCAAAACATTTTCACAATACTTTATTATACTAGCATTCTTTTTTTGCTCCTTATACAACACATTTTCTTGATATCTTATTTTACAAGCAGTGTTTTTCTTTTCTTTATACAAGACATCTTGATACCTACTTTTTCCCATGACCTTTTTGCTTGAAATATGTATATTTACCGGCACTATTCTCTGTCTGTTTGAATTCTTCCTTCTTATATATTGTGTCTCAGACAAATTTCCCACTTTACACAAATCAAAACAAACATTCTTATCAACATGGTGGACACAAATTACAGGCTCAAAAATATTATTCTCACAGTGTTTTAAATAAATTCCTTCACTTCTCTTCATTGTATTAATGCAACTATATTTGACCCATTGTCCCCCATTAAATAGAAAAAGATTGACATCCAAAGCATTTGCTGTACATTGGAATTCTATGTCTGAAGCACACTGTCCAACATATTGCATCTGTGACTTTGAAATATATTCTGACATTGATGCAAATTCATTTCCTACTAAGTTACTGTGTTCTTTACTATGGTTTTCCATATATTTCACAACAGCAAGTCTAATTTTCCGATGGCTCTTTTCAGAACCACTAATAAATGTGGCTACTGCTCTGAAAAAACTATTACCATCCTTTACAACGTTATCTGTCTTACACACAACACCTAAAGATCCATAAACAGTTGGTACTTGTATATTTTCTTTTTCAAAATCCAAATGTAATTTGTCACATAATGTTTGTGCAGCTTCTGTAGACAGAGGATTATATGTCATCTGACCTGAATTTTCCACAACTTCAGCATCAGAATCTTCCACCATTCCCAGTTCACAACAAGTGTTATTGTGCATTGTTTTTAACATGCGATGCGATTGTTGTCCGGTCATGAACAGCGTTTCCCTATCAATAAGCTCTTTCTTGTTTCTTAAATTGAGAACTTTATTTTTATCTGTTATCTTTGCTCTAACGCTGTACCCTTCAGTGTAACACATACTGATTTTGCAGTATCCATAACAACTTTGCAGTGCAGGCTCATTAACACAAACTACTGTCTCATAGTGGTTTTCATCACAGTTTTCTAAATAAATGCTTTGTTTTGAAATAAGCTTACCACTGCAACTGTATTTCAACCAGTGACTATCATAAAATGTAAATACATCAATTCCTAAATAATCTGCTGTTGCTTGTATTTCAACCTCCGTAGCCCAGCTATTAACAAATCTCATTTTGGACCTGTTAATATACTCTGACACAGATGAATATTCTCTTCGTAAAATATTTCTATATTTGTCACTATTCTTTTCCAAATGCAGCACAACAGCAAGTCGAATTTTTCTGTGATACTTTTGTGTACCAATAACCGCTTGAGAAATGGCTCTAAAGAAACAGTTACCATCAGCCACAATACTCTCATTTTTGCATGGAACTCCTAATAAGCCAACATGTGAAAGTTCTGAAACATCTATTTTTTCACAATCCACCTTTAAACGGCTACACAAAGTTTGACAAACATGTTTACAAATAGGACTGAACATCATATTGTTCTTTTTTATATCACAAACAAATTCAACATCTGAATTAAGTTCACGAACATCAAATCGTTTTACTTTCTTTGAAGGACTATTACTTTCTGAAATCTTACGCTTGGGTCTTGCATCATTGTTCACTACCAGATCTCTTCCAGAATCCTCATCAAACTCCATTTCAAATGTTTTGTCAGAGCCTTTACAACTCTCTGTCATTCTTCTAATGGTGACATGAACACCAGCTATTTCAAAAGGTCTTTGCTTTTCACTGAGCCCTTTAGATAAAAGGCAAATGTGACTGAACAAATCTTTAAGAGTAGAAAAATATAAAACAACACTTTTTCCGTTTCTATCAACCATACCAAGAGCACTTCGTGCATGAGAATCAACCAGTGCATACTGTCCATTGTGAGAAATGATTGCACATGTACTGCTAC
Source organism: Danio kyathit (assembly GCA_903798195.1). Lineage (NCBI taxonomy): Eukaryota > Metazoa > Chordata > Actinopteri > Cypriniformes > Danionidae > Danio > Danio kyathit. Next base: position 26,048,621 of record LR812541.1, on the reverse strand, counting down.
ACAATGTCAGGAGACACCTGTCATACTGTGAAAACATATTTTCCAATCCACTTGAAAGACTGCTGTAAGCACCACTCTCAATAAATTCACCATCAACCACATCTACATCACCACTGACAAAATGACCATATTCAAACAAAAAACGTTCTCCATCAATAACAGACTCCTTTGGCAAATCAGGGACGCACAACAGATTTGATGAGTGGCTAATCCTATTGGTCTCTCGCAATCCTGTGTACAACTCATCTCCTAACACTACAACTTTGTCAAGGTCTTTGCTCTGCCATGAGAAGACACTATCCACTGTATGCTTTGCTAGGCTTACTAAAGCTATTGCCATACACTGGACTCCTCTGTATTTAAATCGCTCATTGCCCTGATGAAATGATCCTCTTAAACTGTTTTCAGTGCTAACAGAAGTGGCATCCTCACACCCAGCTGCATCTTTACATCCAGCACTGACACCTTCACATCTGACAGAACTGCTACTCTGTTGATCATCATCCTCTTGGTCTGCTTTTACAGAAATGCTACTAACAGCATACCACTGTGCATCTAAAGAGCTTCTAAGATTTCTGATATGAACCATCAGATCATTAAGGCATGTGTTGAAAACAACCACAGGCGTGCCAATATTAGATGCCATTCCAAACATATCACGTATGCCAAAATCAGCCATCACAAAATAATCATTGTGATGAAGAATGACGCTAACTGCACTATTAAGGTTTAGGAAACACATTCTATCCCTCAACAAATATTCTTGCAGCTTTTCATACATTACAGGCTCATCTTCTAACAATTCAAAACCTCTGTACTCTGGCAAACCAATTTCTACATTCCACTTTCTGCCAAACACATTGTGCTGTTCTATCAAAGTGCACAACTCTCTCTCTCTACAGTCTGTTTTCTGACTTTTCTCAGCTACATATGTGGCTAACTTGCTTCCTTCCACACATATGTCATCGACATCTGTTTGTACCCAAGTACACACAGGAGCAATGACATGTTTGATTGCAGCCACAACACAATATCCAGTCAATGCATTCACATCACAACTCAACGGTGCAGCTCTTACATCACTACCAGCAACAACAGGCAGCTGCAGTGTTTCTGAACATACACAAACATTAGCATCGATCTTACTTTTGATGCTTCTTGGTGTGCGACGCATGCGAAAACTCCTTTTTCTCGGCATCCTGAAAGGAAAAAAGCACAAGACTAACTGACATATGCATTAAAATGTTATGATAATATTACTTCCATTATGTTCTGTTAACTAAAAATAAATATCATAAGCAGTATTGTGTGCGTTACTTAACAATACACTTAATTAACAATAAATGTACAAATATAACAAACTTTTTCTTTACAAACATTGTTATTTTCATATATCAATATTTACTTAATCTAAATTTTGAGTTAAATCACTGTGTTCTTTGATTTATCATATTGTCATATTACACAGGATAACAAACTGAAAGATAAAAAGAAGCATATTTAGGCCTGGTTACACAGACAGGGCTTTGCTTAAGCCAAGACTAGGTCTTAATAAAATTAAAGCAACTTTTACAAAAATGCAGAGCACATTAATGGTGTTCATATCGAGACAAAACAATAGCATTGACATAGTTTAGGATAGAGGAAAAAAAGTAGTCTTTAGTCTGTTAGAAAGCATAGTTCACCAAAACTGCATATTCTGTCATTTACTCATCCTCCACTACCTGTTTGAGTTTCTTTTTTTTATTGAACCTCTCCTTTTTTTTCATCTGTTTAGCTATACTACCTACACAATCTGACTGCCACAAAAGTACCTATGAATTAACAATTAGCATGTACAGTAACACATTTACTGTTTACTACACACTATGAATCATTTATTAAGCATTATCCAATAGTGAATTCATTATTTGTTAAGAATTAACTCTACGTTATTAGATGTTAGTAACAGGTTTGCAAATACAGCTGTATTCCTGACTTAAAAGCGCACAAGTGCTTGACTGTATTGTCATAATTTGTTAATGATTATTTTTTCATTACTAAATTAAATATTGCATTATTTACAAACCAGTTATTTAAGAATAGTTGGTGTTTTTTTAAGATAATTGAAAATGCTTAAGTAAATGATTAATAAACTTTTTCAAATTAACTTTTATAATTCTTATTATTCAGGCACATACTAATAGTTACTCTGTATGTTAATAAATGCTTTAATAACTCAACTTCATCCAGTTTTGTGACCTAATGTAAAGTGGGGACTATTTATGCTTTATAAATCCCTTATAAATTACAAATAAAAGGTCAGTTAAATTCTAAACAGGAAAAATAGAAATAAACAACTTTATTTGCTTCGATTCATTTCAAGATACACAAATGAATCTGTATCAAATGTAAAATCTTTGCAATCTTATCTAAAATAAAGTTACTGTACAGTTTATACATTGTTAAATAAAATTGAAATGTTGTATCCTAATATATTGTTAAATTATTTATTATTATGCCTGAATAATAAAATATATAAATTTCAATTTGAATAGTTTTGAATTATAATTAAAAAACACCAACTATTCTTAAATAACTGGTTTGTAAATAATGCAATACTTAAATTAGTGATGAAAAATTAACCATTAACAACCAAGGAAAACACAGTCATGAAGCACATTACGTATATACGTTATACATATGTATAAGTCAAGAATACAGTATTTGTAGTAGTGCTTACAAACATCTAATAATGTAGAGTTAATGCTTAACAAATAATGAATTAACTACCAGCTAATGCTTAAGAAATGATTCATAGTGTGCAGTTATAATAAAGTGTTACTGCATTTAATTTTCAATGTTATCAACAATTAAAAACTTACTTTGCTTCCCACCAAGTTTCTTTGCTGAAATTCTCAGAGGGCCTTGAAATATGTAGGTGCCTCGTTTGTTTAATTGTGTTGAACTGTGAAAAGGAAACAAAAAAATACATATAGTTCACTAGTGTCATAGTGTATACAAAAACACATGAAAACACAATTACAGCAAAGGTCATAATAGTCAGGTATTTGCCCTAAAATGTTATCTGTTATTTTTATTATTCGTCATTTTATTATTTTACTTTTATTAAATGTATTTACTGTTTAAAATTCTAATAAATGTTTTTGACAGACATTAACATATACACAATTTCTAATATATTACTGGGAAAAATAAACAATTAAATAAATTAAAACTGAAAACAACTTGAAAAACTAGCATAGCAAATATTAAATAATAATTACAAACTTACTTTGATTCCCACAAAAATCTGTTGTTTTGCTCTTAAATCCTCAGAGGGCCTTAAAATAATTGCCTCGTTCGTTTAATGATCTTTGAAAAAGAAACACAAAATAACATATTGTTCACTTTTATCATAGTGTGCACACAAACATGCATACAACAAAAAACATGAACAACACAGTTTCGTTTTCTTTATTCCGATTGAAATTGCAATGCCCCATGTTTTATTATTTTGCATTTTATTCATATTATTTAATGTTTAAATGATAATGAAATAATTGTTATCAAACAATCAAGGTATAATCAGGGCATCTTTCATCCAATCCATATCCATTTTCAAATAAAAAATGGAAAATGAAGAAAACGGCCATTTTTCCGTTTTTCTTTTGCTCTCAAAAAACGAAAAAACAAGATTTTGGCTCGATTTTTGTTTTTTTAATTTAGGGTAGGAAAACGGATAAACGACTTCAAAATTCATTATACACATGTAGGCAGTGCTGAAACGCCGATGTTCCTCTGATTAGTCAACCAAATCTGAGCTTATGACATAGCCCTCAAAATAAGAGCCCTCTGTGGACCAGCACCCAGGCTTTTAATTATTATTATTTAATTATATATATATATATATATATATATATATATATATATATTGTCATTAAAATAAATTCATAGTTCACCTGTGCACCTGATGCTGAGCAAAGCCATTTCCGAGCAGCACCTAGTTTGCATGATTATTTCCGAGCAAAGCCTTTATATGTGGAATATTTTAAATAAGTGGGTTTAAATAAAATACGATAGAATCGGTGGCTGTGTATGAGCAACATCTCCAGGTAGCCAACTCATGTAAGAGCCAAACTAAAAGAAGTTTAAGGGCAAAAAACCCTATACAATACGGTCAGCCGCCTATTTCTCATGCGTTTTCTTACACAACAAGACTTTCGAGACATTCTAAAACACTGGATTAATGAACAAATTTTCAGAGGGACAAATTAAACACATGCGTATAATTCATTATAAATAATGTCTTGTAGTTCTGACTAGGCATGGGCCAATAACCGTTTTCAAGGTATACCGCAATTTGGAAAAGTCAACATTTTAAAACCGCTAAAAATTTCTGGTATATCATTCCTAAGGTATATATAGAAAATATCTCAAAAAATGCCATTTTAAATAGTAAGGTAAAAATCTGTGTTTTTGAAACAAATGAAGAAAGCAGAAGTCAAGGATTCATTTCATTATTCAACCTGACATATTTACTGCTCCAAAATATTTTAAATGTTTCTCAAAAAAAGAGCAATTGCTCATTGACTGACATAAGCATTATTCATTCAAGCAGCTATATTCACATCACAATATCAAACAGGAAACAAATCTACACATCACAAAGTCTTTAATTCAACAGTTTACACTGACCCCTCACAGCCTTGCAAATAATTAAAAACACAAACTTAATAAATGTAAAATGTTGTACACTACACTGTACTACACTGGCATAAAAGCACAAAAAGGATCTTACCTCTGCATTTGCTGAAACTACTTTGCATTAAAAGTTTAATTCATTCCATAATTAGTTTGTTTAAACCTCAATAGTCAAGCCTTTTAACCACCATAATTAAATTCCAAAAAGCACACTATTCATACATTGTCAGCCTATCTGACCAATTCCACAATAGATACATTATAAGCTACTCCACAACAAACTATATAAGTAACTACATTACTTTTTCCATAAAATTATTTACAGTAAAATGACAATTTAACAAACTTCAACACAAACAAAAATAATGTCACATTTAATATAAATTAATATAATGCAACACATTTGGTCTTTTTTCTTTTTACATCTTTCTTCATAATTATTTAGCATTCAACTGAAAACAACAACAACAATAACTTATATTTGGAACTCCTTAATGTAAAAGTAAATAGTGAGACCATTTTAATTTTTTTGTTGAACTGCCACTACCTTTTTTTTACATTTTAAAACATAACATTTATAATAACTCATTCATAATAACTGATTTATTTTATCTTTGTGATAACAGTACATAATATTTGTCTAGTTAATTTGCAAGATAATATGGCTGGAAATATAAAATAAAAATAAATAGGCTGGAAAAATGTTTGTCCTGCAGCCCACTGAGAAAATAATGGGAGCTAATACTACTGATCTAAAACAAAATGTTTTAAAAAAACTTTAACCTGCACAAGTTATTTTTTTCCAGCCATAAAGACTTTTTTTCCTTAACAGATAAAGCTCTGTATAACATTTATAACATAATAAACTTTTTCTCTTAATTCAAACAGTCAGTCACAACAAAATAATGCTAACAAAAATCAGCACAACAAAATGTGTATCCCACAACTAACCACTCTCAAGTTTTGACTTGCATATAACCAAACATACAAAAGAAAACTTAGCATAAAGATAGGCTAGAAATATGACACTTATTTTACTGAAATGTAGGTATCATCAAACAAAATGTAAAATAATGTACATTCTGCCCACATTCACTAATATAAAAACAAAAAATCATCTTGCTTCTTACCTGAGTGTCTGCTGAAGCTCCACAGATTAGTCCTAGCAACAGAAAAACACTGTCTCTTTATAATCCAATTCAAATCCTAAAAAGCACACCTCTCTTTTCACAGGTCAGCCCATAAGGCCAGTCCCGCCCACAAGACCTACTACTGAAAACTAATAACATTACTTCTATTAAAGTAATATATATATATATACATATATATATCATATATATATATATATATATATATATATATATATATATATATATATATATATATATATATATATATATATTATTTTTTTTTTTTTTTTTTTTTCCCATAGCTTAGATTTTATGGTAAAAATTTGTTCTACAAAAAATGTATTTTCTCTCTCTCTCTGTCTGTCTCTCTCTCTCTCTCTCTCTCTCTCTCTCTCTCTCTCTCTATATATATATATATATATATATATTATTTTTCACAGTATGTCTGATCATTTTTGTGTTATTTTTGGCTAGAATAAAAGCAGATTTTAATTTTTTAAACCCATTTTAGGGTCAAATTATTAGCCCCTTTAAGCTATTTCTTTCGATAGTCTACAAGACAAACAATCATTATACAATAACTTGCCTAATTACCCTACCCTGCCTTGTTAACCTAATTAACCTAGTTAAGCCTTTAAATGTCACTTTAAACTGAATAGAAGTGTCTTGAAAAATATCCAGTAAGATATTATTTACTGTCATTATTGCAAAGATCAAATAAATCAGTTATTAGAAATGAGTTATTAAAACTATTACGATTAGAAATGTGTTGAAAAAAACCTTCTCTTCGTAAAACAAAAATTGGGGGAAAAAAAATCAACCAGTGACCTAATAATTCTGACTTCAACTATATATATATATATATATATATATATATATATATATATATATATATATATATATATATATATATATATATATATAGAACAAAAGCAGTTTTTAATGTTTTTAAAATAATTTCAAGGTCAATATTATTAGCCCCCTTAAGCAAATTTTTTTTTGACTGTCTACACATCATACGATCATTAATGATTTGCCCTAACTTGCCAAATTAACCTGGTTAAGCCTTTAAATGTCACTTTAAGCTGAAAAATATCCAGTCAAATATAAGTACAAATAGTTCTTTTCTCGTACAAATATACAGGTATACAGGGGGGGACGAATAATTCTGACTTCAAATGTATATACAGTTGTGTTCAAAATTATTCAACCCCCTGAATTATTAGCCCCCCTGTTTATTTTTTTCCCCAATTTCTGTTTAACAGAGAGCAGATTTTTTCAACACATTTCTAATCATAATAGTTTTAATAATTCATTTCTAATAACTGATTTATTTTATCTTTGCCATGATGACAGTAAATAATATTAGACTAGATATTCTTCAAGACACTTCTATACAGCTTAAAGTGGCATTTAAAGGCTTAACTAGGTTAACTAGGCAGGTTAGGGGAATTAGGCAAGTTATTGTATAATGATGGTTTGTTCTGTTCTTGTTTAGACTATTGAAAAAATATATAGCTTAAAGGGGCTAACAATTTTGACCTTAAAATGGGTTTTAAAAAATTAAAAACTGCTTTTATTTTAGCCGAAATAAAACAAATAAGACTTTCTACAGAAGAAAAAATATTTTCAGACATACTGTGAAAATTTCCTTGCTCTGTTAATCATCATTTGGGAAATATTTAAAAAAGGAAAAAAAAATCAAAGGGGTTGAATAATTCTGATTGCAACTGTGTGTGTGTGTATATATATATATATATATTTTTTTTTTCATTCATTTTTTATTTTGACAATGAGTAATGAGTCTTTTCTGCTACCATATACCCAACATTGCAATAAAATAACATTTACCTCAAAACTAAACCGAAAACCTTTTAAGGTTAAGGTTTTAGGCTTTTAAGGTGTGCTTTTTAATCAGGCTTTCATTGTTACTGAAGATCAAGACCCTCAAAATCAAAAGCCAGACACATCAAATAAGAACAATAGACAGACTGGAGCCGTCCTGTGAGGTGACCAGCAGGAAGGTGAGCTGAAGGTGTGAATGTCCAGGATTAGAAGGTCAAATTCCCAGGTCATAAGAACATACAAGAAATGTTTAATTTTGTTATAATCAGTAAATAAAGGACCAACAACGTATCTGTGGAAAAAAATGATGTAATGTGAAAATGTAATTTGTGAAGAACATTCCAGTATACTGCATACATGTACATCAAATGTTATAGTTAGAAAGAAAAAGTCTACAAGCTTGAAAAGAATTTCAAGAACTTTGTTTAAAAATAGGCTTGTTTAGTGCAGTAGGTTTAGTTATTAATCATGTAGTATTAATATGCTTGTTGATAAGTGTAATTTACCAGGAAAGGATACTGAATAGAGTATATATATATATATATATATATATATATATATTATATATATATATATATATATATATATATATATATATATATATATATAGTTGAGGTCAGAATTATTAGCCTCCCTTTGAAATTTTTTTTTCTTTTTAAATATTTCCCAAATGAATGTTTAACAGAGCAAGGAAATTTTCACAGTATGTCTGATAATATTTTTTCTTCTAGAGAAAGTCTTATTGTTTTATTCAGGGAGAATAAAAGCAGTTTTAAATTTTTAAGAAACCATTTTAAGGTCAATATTATTAGCCCCTTAAGCTATATTATTATTCGATAGTCTACAGAACAAACCATTGTTATACAATATTGTTATACAATAACTGGCCTAATTACACTAACCTGCCTAGTTAAGCCTTTTAATGTCATTTTAAGCTAGTTTAATGTGCAAAAAATGTATTAAACAAATTATGTAAATTGTTTGCTGTTCAAGCTCTAAAATGGAAAAGTTTTTTTTTTTTGAAAGAGTTTTCCTTATATTCACAATGGTAAAATGAGATACTAGTCATAGAGATGTCATGAACTGAAATGTTTACAATACCATAGAGTAATGAAGGGTTTATTGTGTCCAACCAGAAAGAGAAGAACACACACAGATAGAGATGGAGATGGTTTTATCATGTACCAACAGCATATCCCAAAAAAATGTAATCTGTGTAATGTATTTTTTTTTAATTTAATGCCATGTCAGCAACCAAGGCTATTTTCATGCCAGGAAACATTTCAATAATAAATATACAATTAAAAAATCAACAAACAAATAAATTAATTAATTAAATAAGATTTTAAGTGTTAATACATGATAAAAAATCTAAAAATCATCATTTCATTTCAAAAAGTTAATTTCATAAAAAAGTGTTCTGGAATCATTAAAAGCAGGACAATCCAGTAAAATGTGTTTTATAGTAAGGGGAATTGTGCAGCACAAACACAAAGGGTTTTCACCTTGGAGCAAAAAACCATGGGTTATTCTTGTATGCCCAATACGACATTTGGTAAAAACCACTTGATCAAATCTAGCCTTAAAATGTCTTACAATTCTGTGTGAGATTTCAAATGTAATCTGTGAAAAAATATAAAATGTGTAATTGTTGTAATTTGTTGTATCATGTGCAGTTTAAAGTTTTGAAACTATTAAAGCACTTATCCTAAATAAATTTTGATTTACTATGTTGTAAAATGATACATGTATGTTTGAGCATGGTGTAAAAATACGTAGAAAAATATAGGGTTTTGTTCTGAAGTGCATAAAATAAGATTACAAATGGTACAACAATGCAACAGAAATATACAATGAAGATTTGATTTATAAAAAACAAGTATTAATATATATGTGTGTAGAGACAATAAAAAGAGGGGCAAGAATCACATGAATTTTATCATAAAGAGAAAATAATTTTATTATTTCAAACAAAGTCAACAGGTCCAGGAAGTAAGTGGAAACAAATGTGATCTAAAAGTCAGTCACACAATGCTTAACAATGATTTGCACGTGCTAAAAAGCGGCAGAAATGCCACAGGAACTTCTTAAAGTATATAAAAAGTTTGTGCTTTCCATGCTGATTGAGGTGAAGTCCATCAGGTCTGTAAAGGTCTTGGCGTATTTTCCTATGAGCCAGAAAAAGCTTTGATGTGTTCAGAAATATGATGTTTTCTGTTTGCGTAGTCCAGCGATGCATCATCTTGTTGAGTTGTTTCACGATTGGTTTCTTTGTTGAATCATCTACAGGCCTTGGCAACACAGCACTAATTGCAAAATAAAGAATGTGTGGATTTGCTTGCGAGATCAATGATATTAGTGTTTTCATTCGTTGGATGATCTGTGATGGAGATGCTCCGCTTGCAATATCATTTGAACCAATGTGGAGTACTACAACTGAGTTGTTGCGTATTGTCCCAAAGTGATAAATATGCTGTCTAGCAGACCTTTCAAGGGTAGTGCCTGGGTGCACCCAACATTTTGCTGTTGGCAGGTAGTTTTCAATGCCTCTGCAAATGGAGTCTGTTAACAAGCAGACCTGAAGACCTATAAGAGACAAAGAAAATAGTTTTCATTTATTTAAAAAGAAGGTAAATTTCATTGGGTACTTTTACCCTTGCAGTCATGTATACACTGTAAAAAAAAACCCTAATTTTACATAAAATATCACTAAATTTTTCACAGTAATTTTTTGTCATTTTAAATTATATTCAAAACTTAGTAAAATGACAAACAATCTCTCTAAATTAACAGTTTGACTTTCATTTTAGGTACTTTATCATTAAAGACAAATTACTGACATTTGGTGTTTTTTATACAGGGAAATTACAACTATTATTTATACAGTATTTTTTCTGTTATTTTAAATTATATTCAAAAGTCCGTAAAAATTACAAACAATATCTGTAAATTAACAGCTTGACTGTTATTTTATGTACTATACAATTAATGACAAATTACAGCAATTTGTCTGTTTTATACAATTAAATTGCCGTATTATTTACAACACTGTTTTTTCCTGTTTTTGAAGTACATTTAAAATTACGTAAAATTAAAGTAATAAATTGTAATTGTAAAAAAAAAAAAAAATCGTAAAAAAAAGGTAAATGACTGGCAGCTACGGCTGCCAACAAAAACCATAAAATTACGGTAAAATTTCTTTTGTTGAAATAAAGTGCAAAATAATAAATCTACAGATATTTTCATTAAAATGTTTACAGAGAAACACTGTTATTTTACAAACTTCTTCTAGATTATTATGATCAAATACGTTTAATAAAGTTACAAAATAGAGTTTACAGAGAAACACTGTTATTTTACAAACTTTTCCTAGATTATTACGATCAAATCCGTTTAATAAAGTTACACAACAAAAGTTTTACAAAGAACCACTGTTATTTTACAGACTTCTCCTAGATTATTATGATCAAATCCGTTTAATAAAGTTACACAATAAGAGTTTTACAGAGAAACACTATTATTTTACAAACTTTTCATAGATTATTATGATCAAACACCATCAATAAAGTGACTGCACTAAAAGTTTAAGAGAAAACAATGTTATTTAAAAGAATTTTCCCTAAATCATTACGATTAAACACCTTGAATAAAATGCCAAGACATGCTCAAGGTCATAATTTAACAGTTTTATTTTGGATCAAAAAAGTCTGGAAAAAACAACAAACAAGTTACAACTGGTTAAAATTCTCACAACTTTAAAATTAAAGTGGTTACATTTTATTGAATAGTATTTATGTAAAACATGTTGAGATTTAAGTTATATGGAATGACTCCATCCAAATCTTAAATGAAACTGTAATGTGAATGGGACACTGACAAAGGAGTGCGGATCCAAATGTAAGTTTATTACACAGAGATGGTCATGCAAGCAACAGTCAACAGAGGAGCAAACAGATGTATGCAGGGAATCCAGAGTCATGGTCAAATAACAGGCAAATGGTCAGTCCCAGCAGCTACAACATAAACAATTAACAAGCAAAGCAAGAGAAACGCGTCATAATGTTCACAGTAACAGTATAACAAGCCTTAGCAATTAGTGCGTGCGTCTGTGCTGCTTTTAAAATCCATGTAATCAGTTCATAACGATCCTCCGACTGTGTGTGTGTGTGTGTGTGTGTGTGTGCAAATAGTGGGTGTGAAACAGTGAAAATCAAGTAGCTGTATACGTTTTCAGTATATCTTAAGTTTATCATAATCCTATAGTCTGAGAATTTCATGAAACTGTTGTGCTGTTTACTGTAGTAGTATAAATGTTCCTGTCACAATCATCAGCAATTTAATCCTTGTAGATCGCTGCTAAACACGCAGATCACCATAGAACTACAAATCCGCCATTATATGGACTACAGATCCAGTCATGCAATGCTCACATGCACCTGTTCCAGATTCCACTGATTGGGCACACACACACAGTCGGAGGATCGTTATGAACTGATTACATGGACTTTAAAAGCAGCACAGACGCACGCACTAATTGCTAAGGCTTGTTATACTGTTACTGTGAACATTATGACGCGGTTCTCTTGCTTTGCTTGTTAATTGTTTATGTTGTAGCTGCTGGGACTGACCATTTGCCTGTTATTTGACCATGACTCTGGATTCCCTGCATACATCTGTTTGCTCCTCTGTTGACTGTTGCTTGCGTGACCATCTCTGTGTAATAAACTTGCATTTGGATCCGCACTCCTTTGTCAGTGTCCCATTCACATTACAGTTTCATTTAAGATTTGGAACTGAATCATTCCATATAACTTAAACCTCAACATGTTTTACATAAATACTATTCAATAAAATGTAACCACTGTAATTTTAAAGTTGTGAGAATTTTTACCAGTTGTATCTTGTATCTTGTTTTTTTCAGACTTTTTTTGATCCAAAATAAAACTGTTAAATTATGACCTTGCGCATGTCTTGGCATTTTATTAAAGGTGTTTAATCGTAATGATTTAGGGAAAATTCTTTTAAATAACATTGTTTTCTCTTAAACTTTTAGTGCAGTCACTTTATTGATGGTGTTCAATCATAATAATCTATGAAAAGTTTGTAAAATAACAGTGTTTCTCTGTAAAACTCTTACTGTGTAACTTTATTAAATGGATTTGATCATAATAATCTAGGAAAAGTTTGTAAAATAACAGTGTTTCTCTTTAAAACTCTTATTGTGTAACTTTATTAAATAGATTTGATCATAATAATCTAGGAAAAGTTTGTAAAATAACAGTGTTTCTCTGTAAAACTCTTATTGTGTAACTTTATTAAATGGATTTGATAATAAAAATCTAGGAAAAGTCTGTAAAATAACAGTGTTTCTCTGTAAAACTCTTATTGTGTAACTTTATTAAATGGATTTGATCATAATAATCTAGGAAAAGTTTGTAAAATAACAGTGTTTCTCTGTAAAACTCTTATTTTGTAACTTTATTAAACGTATTTGATCATAATAATCTAGGAAAAGTTTGTAAAATAACAGTGTTTCTCTGTAAAACTGTTATTGTGTAACTTTATTAAACGTATTTGATCATAATAATCTAGGAGAAGTCTGTAAAATAACAGTGTTTCTCTGTAAACATTTTAATGAAAATATCTGTAGATTTATTATTTTTGCACTTTATTTCAACAAAAGAAATTTTACCGTAATTTTATGGTTTTTGTTTGGCAGCCGTAGCTGCCAGTCATTTACCTTTTTTTTACGATTTTTTTTTTTACAGTGTAGCTTACCTTGGGGTATGTGGAAAGTTCTTTTGCTGATAGTACATGTTCTCAATGTTTGTTCTGTAGAGAGATACAGAAGGTTAGAAAATCATAAAAATGGTATGAACAACTATAAGATGTAATACTAAATGTCGTAGTATTGTGTTATATTACCTTGTTGATCCATAGTTGTCATCAAGCAGCAAACGAAGTGATGCGGATGGTAGTATTATAAATGAACACAGATGCGAATTTGGATTAAAAAGGTCTAAAGACCTAAAGACCCACCCCTTAGCAGTGCTAGGGGGTGGAGTTAAGAATAATGTTGAGAGGAATGTATAGCCTTTAACTGAGCCTTTAATTGTCATTTATAAAGGAATTTATAAAGCATTACTAGTCCTCACTTTAGATTAGGTCACAAAACCAGATGAAGTTGAGTTAGTAAAGCATTTATTAACATACAAATGAACTATTACTATATGCCTGAATAATAAGAATTATAAATGCTAACTTGAATAGTTTATTAATAATTTACTTGTGCATTCTGAATTATCTTAAATTAGTACCAACTATTTGTAAATAACTAGTTTAATAACTAATGAAAAATGTAAACATTAACAAAATATGAAAATACAATTAATAAGCACATCATAAATGTGCTTATGTCAAGAATAGAGCATTTGTAGCTGTATTTATAAAGTGCTTACTAACATTTATTAATGTAGAGGTAATACTTAACAGATATTGATTTAACTATTTGCTAATGCTTAAAAAATGATTCCTAATGTGTAGTTATTATAGTGTTACCCATTTAACTGAACACAGTGCCTAAACAATGGCTCTAATGGATCAGATTTAGTACTCAAATTGTACATTACATATTTGTAACATCCAACAATTGACACAACATGGTTTACTGTTTTAGTTTAACATCTTGTTTTTAAGAGAAAGCACACGTTGTGTACATCCAGTCCCAAGCTCCATGAAAAGTGTACCTAAGTTCTTTGGGGTAGGAAAAGTTGAGTGCATAAAGAAGGCTAAACAGGTATGCCACAGCACTTGAGGTATCTGGAATGTCTGTCAAAACAACAACCTCTTCCAGTACAACAGCAGTGTTCTGAATCACTGGGGATGCTGCCCGGGTGTCATTGTCCATAATGTATAGAATGCCAACTGATACGGCATTTATTCCATTTTCAATTTCCTGTGAAAGCACAATATGAATATTTGGCCATAAAAAACTCTTTACAGTGCTTTATCTACAAGCAAGCAAGATATTATTTTGTAAGTAGGGCTGTCACGATTTAAAAAAATCTCGCCTAACTCTATCAGTGTTGTGGTGTGATTTAGATAAGTGGAATCTTAAAGCACCTGCAGTTTAAAAGCACAAACACACTCTGTGTAAAGGCAGGGCCAGTTGGAAATTCTAAGATGATTTACCTGATCTTCAGGACATCTTCACTTGAAGTGCTGAATTTGCAATTTTTACACTGCATGAAGTCTTGAGGGGATCTTGAATACAGAAATAATCAGTTATAACCTCGTATAGTTAAATCACAACTTTACATTAAATATACTTATTACAAAAATAATTTAAAGGCTTAACTAGGTTAATTAGGTTAACTAGGCAGGTTAGGGTAATTAGGCAAGTTATTGTATAATGATGGTTTGTTCTGTTCTTGTTTAGACTATTGAAAAAATATATAGCTTAAAGGGGCTAATAATTTTGACCTTAAAATGGGTTTTAAAAAATTAAAAACTGCTTTTATTTTAGCCGAAATAAAACAAATAAGACTTTCTACAGAAGAAAAAATATTTTCAGACATACTGTGAAAATTTCCTTGCTCTGTTAATCATCATTTGGGAAATATTTAAAAAAGGAAAAAAAAAATCAAAGGGGGTTGAATAATTCTGATTGCAACTGTGTGTGTGTGTATATATATATATATATATATATATATATATATATATATATATATATATATATATATATATATATATATATATATATATATATATATATATTTTTTTTTTTTTTTTTTTTTTTTTTTCATTCATTTTTTATTTTGACAATGAGTAATGAGTCTTTTCTGCTACCATATCCCCAACATTGCAATAAAATAACATTTACCTCAAAGCTAAACCGAAAACCTTTTAAGGTTAAGGTTTTGGGCTTTTAAGGTGTGCTTTTTAATCAGGCTTTCATTGTTACTGAAGATCAAGACCCTCAAAATCAAAAGCCAGACACATCAAATAAGAACAATAGACAGACTGGAGCCGTCCTGTGAGGTGACCAGCAGGAAGGTGAGCTGAAGGTGTGAATGTCCAGGATTAGAAGGTCAAATTCCCAGGTCATAAGAACATACAAGAAATGTTTAATTTTGTTATAATCAGTAAATAAAGGACCAACAACGTATCTGTGGAAAAAAATGATGTAATGTGAAAATGTAATTTGTGAAGAACATTCCAGTATACTGCATACATGTACATCAAATGTTATAGTTAGAAAAAAAAAAGTCTACAAGCTTGAAAAGAATTTCAAGAACTTTGTTTAAAAATAGGCTTGTTTAGTGCAGTAGGTTTAGTTATTAATCATGTAGTATTAATATGCTTGTTGATAAGTGTATTTACCAGGAAAGGATACTGAATATATATATATATATATATATATATATATATATATATATATAGTTGAGGTCAGAATTATTAGCCTCCCTTTGAATTTTTTTTTCTTTTTTAAATATTTCCCAAATGATGTTTAACAGAGCAAGGAAATTTTCACAGTATGTCTGATAATATTTTTTCTTCTAGAGAAAGTCTTATTTGTTTTATTTCAGGGAGAATAAAAGCAGTTTTAAATTTTTTAAGAACCATTTTAAGGTCAATATTATTAGCCCCTTTAAGCTATATTATTTTTCGATAGTCTACAGAACAAACCATTGTTATACAATATTGTTATACAATAACTGGCCTAATTACACTAACCTGCCTAGTTAAGCCTTTTAATGTCATTTTAAGCTAGTTTAATGTGCAAAAAATGTATTAAACAAATTATGTAAATTGTTTGCTGTTCAAGCTCTAAAATGGAAAAGTTTTTTTTTTGAAAGAGTTTTCCTTATATTCACAATGGTAAAATGAGATACTAGTCATAGAGATGTCATGAACTGAAATGTTTACAATACCATAGAGTAATGAAGGGTTTATTGTGTCCAACCAGAAAGAGAAGAACACACACAGATAGAGATGGAGATGGTTTTATCATGTACCAACAGCATATCCCAAAAAAATTTAATCTGTGTAATGTATTTTTTTTTTTAATTTAATGCCATGTCAGCAACCAAGGCTATTTTCATGCCAGGAACATTTCAATAATAAATATACAATTAAAAATCAACAAACAAATAAATTAATTAATTAAATAAGATTTTAAGTGTTAATACATGATAAAAAATCTAAAATCATCATTTCATTTCAAAAAGTTAATTTCATAAAAAAGTGTTCTGGAATCATTAAAAGCAGGACAATCCAGTAAAATGTGTTTTATAGTAAGGGGAATTGTGCAGCACAAACACAAAGGGTTTTCACCTTGGAGCAAAAAACCATGGGTTATTCTTGTATGCCCAATACGACATTTGGTAAAAACCACTTGATCAAATCTAGCCTTAAAATGTCTTACAATTCTGTGTGAGATTTCAAATGTAATCTGTGAAAAAATATAAAAATGTGTAATTGTTGTAATTTGTTGTATCATGTGCAGTTTAAAGTTTTGAAACTATTAAAGCACTTATCCTAAATAAATTTTGATTTACTATGTTGTAAAATGATACATGTATGTTTGAGCATGGTGTAAAAATACGTAGAAAAATATAGGGTTTTGTTCTGTAGTGCATAAAATAAGATTACAAATGGTACAACAATGCAACAGAAATATACAATGAAGATTTGATTTATAAAAAACAAGTATTAATATATATGTGTGTAGAGACAATAAAAAGAGGGGCAAGAATCACATGAATTTTATCATAAAGAGAAAATAATTTTATTATTTCAAACAAAGTCAACAGGTCCAGGAAGTAAGTGGAAACAAATGTGATCTAAAAGTCAGTCACACAATGCTTAACAATGATTTGCACGTGCTAAAATGCGGCAGAAATGCCACAGGAACTTCTTAAAGTATTTAAAAAGTTTGTGCTTTCCATGCTGATTGAGGTGAAGTCCATCAGGTCTGTAAAGGTCTTGGCGTATTTTCCTATGAGCCAGAAAAAGCTTTGATGTGTTCAGAAATATGATGTTTTCTGTTTGCATAGTCCAGCGATGCATCATCTTGTTGAGTTGTTTCACGATTGGTTTCTTTGTTGAATCATCTACAGGCCTTGGCAACACAGCACTAATTGCAAAATAAAGAATGTGTGGATTTGCTTGCGAGATCAATGATATTAGTGTTTTCATTCGTTGGATGATCTGTGATGGAGATGCTCCGCTTGCAATATCATTTGAACCAATGTGGAGTACTACAACTGAGTTGTTGCGTATTGTCCCAAAGTTGATAAATATGCTGTCTAGCAGACCTTTCAAGGGTAGTGCCTGGGTGCACCCAACATTTTGCTGTTGGCAGGTAGTTTTCAATGCCTCTGCAAATGGAGTCTGTTAACAAGCAGACCTGAAGACCTATAAGAGACAAAGAAAATAGTTTTCATTTATTTAAAAAGAAGGTAAATTTCATTGGGTACTTTTACCCTTGCAGTCATGTATAGCTTACCTTGGGGTATGTGGAAAGTTCTTTTGCTGATAGTACATGTTCTCAATGTTTGTTCTGTAGAGAGATACAGAAGGTTAGAAAATCATAAAAATGGTATGAACAACTATAAGATGTAATACTAAATGTCGTAGTATTGTGTTATATTACCTTGTTGATCCATAGTTGTCATCAAGCAGCAAACGAAGTGATGCGGATGGTAGTATTATAAATGAACACAGATGCGAATTTGGATTAAAAAGGTCTAAAGACCTAAAGACCCACCCCTTAGCAGTGCTAGGGGGTGGAGTTAGGAATAATGTTGAGAGGAATGTATAGCCTTTAACTGAGCCTTTAATTGTCATTTATAAAGGAATTTATAAAGCATTACTAGTCCTCACTTTAGATTAGGTCACAAAACCGGATGAAGTTGAGTTAGTAAAGCATTTATTAACATACAAATGAACTATTACTATATGCCTGAATAATAAGAATTATAAATGCTAACTTGAATAGTTTATTAATAATTTACTTGTGCATTCTGAATTATCTTAAATTAGTACCAACTATTTGTAAATAACTAGTTTAATAACTAATGAAAAATGTAAACATTAACAAAATATGAAAATACAATTAATAAGCACATCATAAATGTGCTTATGTCAAGAATAGAGCATTTGTAGCTGTATTTATAAAGTGCTTACTAACATTTATTAATGTAGAGGTAATACTTAACAGATATTGATTTAACTATTTGCTAATGCTTAAAAAATGATTCCTAATGTGTAGTTATTATAGTGTTACCCATTTAACTGAACACAGTGCCTAAACAATGGCTCTAATGGATCAGATTTAGTCCTCAAATTGTACATTACATATTTGTAACATCCAACAATTGACACAACATGGTTTACTGTTTTAGTTTACATCTTGTTTTTAAGAGAAAGCACACGTTGTGTACATCCAGTCCCAAGCTCCATGAAAAGTGTACCTAAGTTCTTTGGGGTAGGAAAAGTTGAGTGCATAAAGAAGGCTAAACAGGTATGCCACAGCACTTGAGGTATCTGGAATGTCTGTCAAAACAACAACCTCTTCCAGTACAACAGCAGTGTTCTGAATCACTGGGGATGCTGCCCGGGTGTCATTGTCCATAATGTATAGAATGCCAACTGATACGGCATTTATTCCATTTTCAATTTCCTGTGAAAGCACAATATGAATTTTTGGCCATAAAAAAACTCTTTACAGTGCTTTATCTACAAGCAAGCAAGATATTATTTTGTAAGTAGGGCTGTCACGATTTAAAAAAATCTCGCCTAACTCTATCAGTGTTGTGGTGTGATTTAGATAAGTGGAATCTTAAAGCACCTGCAGTTTAAAAGCACAAACACACTCTGTGTAAAGGCAGGGCCAGTTGGAAATTCTAAGATGATTTACCTGATCTTCAGGACATCTTCACTTGAAGTGCTGAATTTGCAATTTTTACACTGCATGAAGTCTTGAGGGGATCTTGAATACAGAAATAATCAGTTATAACCTCGTATAGTTAAATCACAACTTTA
The DNA here is from genome assembly GCA_903798195.1 of Danio kyathit. Taxonomy (NCBI): domain Eukaryota; kingdom Metazoa; phylum Chordata; class Actinopteri; order Cypriniformes; family Danionidae; genus Danio; species Danio kyathit. Next base: position 26,028,915 of record LR812541.1, on the reverse strand, counting down.
CATTAAATATACTTATTACAAAAATATATTTTAAAAAGTTACACATTTAAAAGCTTTAACCATTTTGCAAGTTTATGCCCCCATATTTGAACAGATAAAACATGTTTGGGAGCAGACAATGATATTGATATCAATATATGTGTTGATGTATACAGAGGAGTCCACAAATAATGTAATATAGTTGATAATATATGCTTTGAAATTAAGACTACTTTAAACCCAATAGGAACCATTTATATTAGTTTGACAGTATTAAATAAAGTTTTAGGCAATATTCCTTAAATAGAAAAATATAGACTATATTAACATATCACTTTATCTAATATCATCTGAATATTATCCGTGCATTATATATGCGTCACATACATTTATAAGTACAATTTGCAGTGCCTCACTCGCTCTCTTTCACACAAAGTAGAAAGTTTCCAGAACTATCATTATTATCTTTCAATATTTTTAAATTAATTTGTTTTTATAAATTATTTTAATAATTATAAGGATTTTTATAACAATTCAAGTTTTTTACATCAAACATTGATGCATCACTTGCCTTTGTTCATATCTCGGACAGTTTTACTTATTAAAGTTAATTAAAATATTAATAACAACAGAACATACAAATATATTTGTTATTATGCAAGAATAAAAGCAAAAAAGTTACACACTAAAAATACTGGTGTTGTTTTTAGCTGCTCCACAATTCACACATTACTGACTGGCTAGTTTCTGTCCTTTACTTATGCTAAAACGGCAATAATAGTCAACATTCCTGACCATTATCACCAATAAAGCCTAGAAAAACAGGCCATCAGTATACTCTAAACCGTTCAAATATTCCTCTCTAGTTATCAAGAAATAATTTGTTCTTAATTATAGTTTTGTAGGTATTAAATTGTTTTAACTTTAAAATTGTAACATATACATCAGTGTTAAACCTGTGACTGGTGGAAAAACATATTTCTGTAATTGTGTACCTGGGTCTCCACTTTTTCCATGGCCTCTTTTGGCTTTAATAAACTTATCCTTCAGGTTTTTAACAAAACTTTCCTCCTTTTCCATGGCTGTTGCAATTTCTAGCGAAGAATTATTGATTATCAGGTTAACTCTATGATCACGGATCATAAGGTGTCTGTACAGGTGTACCTGTTTTAGACAAAATCTCTTCAAAGCGTTTCATTTCAACTCAAACCAGACGCGGCGCCGCGCGAACTGTTCGCTCGGGTCTCGCACCCAAAGAGTAACTTCCGCTAACACCGCGATGGCGTCACATTCGCCGCGCGCACCCAAAGCAAACCTCCGCAAAATCCGCGATGACGACACATTCGCCGCGCGCACTCAAGCGAACTACCGGACGCGTCGAGTACATTAAAGGGGGCCTGTAGGCTGCCGTGTGTCTTTACTCCTGGCTCCACCCCTGCTCTACATTATTCTATGCACTACAAATAACCCCAGAACTTCATCTTAAACAGATTCACCGCGGAAGGTCAGGTAAGTTCACGTCTTGATTTAATGACTTTTTTTACATTTGTCACAATTGCGTTTTCCTTCTTCTTTTACATCCTTACATGCATTACTAGGCTAGTACGTCTTTCAGTTGTGCTATAAAGATAAAACACTGATAGTCTATATTTTGATATTATAGCAACAGTACCCCTGGCTTCCCTGCTCTACTGTAACCTCTGACTTTCAATAACTCCAAGACCGCATATTACAGAAACACCACGCTACCTTATCTGGCAGGTAAGGTCACGTCTACATACAATGACTTTTGTACATTTATCACAATTGCGTTTTCATTCTTCTTTTACATCGTTATATGCATTACTATACTTCTTTCAATTATGCTATAAAGGTGAAATACTGATAGCGTATATTTTGACATATTATAAAACAATTGTACAAGCATGCCTTCTCTTAAAGCTACGGTCTTTGATCTCGCAGGCCATGGCTTAAATACGGGCGCCTAACAAATAATTTTTTGTGCTTGGTGCGCTCATAACATGTTTGCTCGCGTCATTTCTTCTATGCGTTTTTTTTATATTTACGGCTATTTCATATATTTTTTATGCAAAAAAAGATTTTCTTTATCCATTTTCTCAGTTGCAGTAGGTAAACAAACAAAGGCTATTATTAACAACCCCTGTACTGTTCAGTTCTCTGGCCTTATTATATAAAGTTTTTTTTTATATGTATTAACACAAACTTGTATGTGTATGCAACATTCACATAATTAAATTGTATAACAATATTGTATGTGACTACTAATCAAAGAAAAGCATTTTAATAATGATTCGAAAAATCATCCATTGCAATGCTAAGTAAATCCAAAATTATCATTAGAATGTGGCATTAATATATTTTCCCTTCATTTACAATTGAAAAAAAAAAAAAAAAAACACTAGGATACTTTTTTATACAGCACCACAATATTAATTTGCTTTAACTTTATTATAATTAAAGTGCATTGTCAACATATTCTGTTTTTTGAGGATTTTTTTCCTGCTTTTTTTTTTGGCAAAACTTTGTTTTGTTTGTGTTAGAAACTTTGCTTTCTGTGGGTGCATTGCATGAATGCATTTTTTGTGCCATCATCTCAAAATACTATCAGCTGCAATTTCTCTGTATGAAAAAATAATAATTATAAAACAATATATAGACCACTTCCATTCAATACACTCAAATTACCATTCATTTTTTATTTATCCTTCTCATTAAATACAATGCTTACTTCCAGAAATGGCATCTCCATCGAAAATCCCAAAAATCCAGAATGCTGAAGCAGAATCTATCCGTGAGCGCATTCAACTCATTGCCGTAAGTATTAATCTATTTTTTTAAATGATATCTTTGTTTCTTAAACATATATATATATTGTAGCATTGCCATTCTTACATTTTTTTTGTGAATGTCTTTATCTGCTATTTCTGTAGTACAAATGCCAGGATCCTAGGGTGAACCCGTCTGAAACAGCGCAAACAGATAATCACCCTAGGACATGAAGTTATGATAATTATGGCAAAGTGGAGCAACCAAAACCGAGCGTTACAACAAAATGTAACTGGTTTACGACTTCAAATAAAGGAAAAGGAAAAACTCCTCACAGAAGCTTTGGCTCAAGCTGATGTTCTTGCTGCTGCTAGAGATTTTTTGTAATGATAGTAAGTACATATATCCAATATTCTTTCCTTTTCTCTACATTTCTGTATAATACTAATTGAACATTCTTTTCTAGATTTACAAGATGTATCTACGCAAACGGCATATCCCATGTCATCAAATACCACAGAAGGTAGTGAAGCACTGTCCCATATTTTCAATTTGTACATGTATCCTTTAATACATTAAACTCTTTTGTCTATAAACATGTATGCCTCCTTTTCTATTACAGATGATAACACATCATCTCCTGCTGCGGATGACAGTGAAGATCTTTGAATTTTTTTCCTTTCCACGCTGACGTTTTTTTATTTTTTATTTTTTTTAAACATTTCAGTTTGTGCATTTAAATTGTAAAGTATATTTTTTCTAACTATCTTTTTATGTCTTTGTTCATATTTACATTTTTTCACTGTTTAAATTTGTATTTATATATTTATTTGTTGTTATTAATATTTACACTTTTTCATTGTTTTCCTAATAAAAAAAAATCACCTTACACTCTCAATTTTTTTTTATATGCACACATTTTATTAGCTTTAATTCATTGATACAAGTACAAATTATGATTTGATGATGCTCATATAATGATATAAATTGCTAAGTTATTACTTATTTTATATCTGACTTTGTAGTGTTCACATCACTGTATTGTATTTTAGTTTACAGGGAATATACTATGAACTTTTACATTATACAAACATGCATCATTATTTTTTATGATAATTTAACAAAAGTGAAACAGAAAAGAGCTAAAGCCAATCTGATGAGTCAGATATCATAATTTTTTTGCAATTTTACAAGTTTTCAACTGAAAACAAAAGAAACTATACTGGGCAATTTATGAATAAAAATATAATACAAAAGATCCTGAATTTATCATGTGAAAAAAGATTGTGCATGTTTTGTAGGTTGTAGTCACGCCTGTATATCTTGCTTTTAGCATACAATAAAATGTATTACAGTTTTCTCTAATATTATGAAGCTGCAGGCCCGGAGACCCAACTGCACGCTCAGACCTGCACTTCCAGACCTATCGTTTTTTTCAGACAGTGCCACCTGCTGTTTGAAAAATCGCATAATCTGAATTCAACCGCTTATAAATTGTTACTTGCACTATTTTTCTACTATAAAACATTACGCTGCTTGAATACCTTATTATATAAAATGCTCAACATATTAGATTTGCTTTAATGCATTGTCTGTTGTAATTTTATTAATTGTATTTGTAAATATTTCCCAGTGATGGGTTGCGGCTGGAAAGGCATCCGCTGCGTAAAACATATGCTGGATAAGTTGGTGGTTCATTCCGCTGTGGTGACCCTAGATTGATAAGGGGACTAAGCTGAAAAGAAAATGAATGAATGTATTTGTAAATAGATATTGTTCAGTTACTAAAATATTTTCCGTCATTTCTTTTTTTTTTTTAATCATTAAGGATTCATCACATGGTTTTGTAAATCAGTTGAGGGAATGAATATTATCTCTTTCTTTACATACAATAAATTATAGTACTCTGAGTAATATTCTTTCCCAGAGATGGGTTGCGGCTGGAAGGGCATCCGCTGCGTAAAAATCGTGCTGGATAAGTTGGCGGTTCATTCCGCTGTGGCGTCCCCGTAAGGGACAAAGCCGACAAGAAAATGAATGAATGAATGAGTAATATTCTCACAACAAACTTTATTTTTGTATACTTTTTCATGAGGTCCTATAAGTCATCCAGCTCTAAACAATGCAGAGAAAATGGTGAAAGTAATACTTGGAATAATAATTATTTATTACATAGAAAATAACATCAAATAAAATAAATGCTTTACATTCTTGTTGGGAGAGCGCCACAGGGGCACAGTGGGTAGCATGAACGCCTCACAGCAAGATCGCTGGTTCGAGCCCCAGCTGTGTCAGTTGGCATCTCTGTGTGGATTTGCCCTAACTTGCCAAATTAACCTGGTTAAGCCTTTAAATGTCATTTTAAGCTGTATAGAAGTTTCTTGAAAAATATCCAGTCAAATATAAGTACAAATAGTTCTTTTCTCGTGCAAATATACAGGTATACAGGCGACTAATAATTCTGACTTCAAATATATATATATTTTTTTTTCATTTTTTATTTTGACAATGAGTAATGAGTCTTTTCTGCTACCATATACCCAACATTGCAATAAAATAACATTTACCTCAAAACTAAACCGAAAAACCTTTTAAGGTTAAGGTTTTAGGCTTTTAAGGTGTGCTTTTTAATCAGGCTTTCATTGTTACTGAAGATCAAGACCCTCAAAATCAAAAGCCAGACACATCAAATAAGAACAATAGAGAGACTGGAGCCGTCCTGTGAGGTGACCAGCAGGAAGGTGAGCTGAGGTGTGAATGTCCAGGATTAGAAGGTCAATTCCCAGGTCATAAGAACATACAAGAAATGTTTAATTTTGTTATAATCAGTAAATAAAGGACCAACAACGTATCTGTGGAAAAAAATGATGTAATGTGAAATGTAATTGTGAAGAACATTCCAGTTATACTGCATACATGTACATCAAATGTTATAGTTAGAAAAAAAAAAGTCTACAAGCTTGAAAAGAATTTCAAGAACTTTGTTTAAAAATAGGCTTGTTTAGTGCAGTAGGTTTAGTTATTAATCATGTAGTATTAATATGCTTGTTGATAAGTGTATTTACCAGGAAAGGATACTGAATAGATATATATATATATATATATACATAGTTGAGGTCAGAATTATTAGCCTCCCTTTGAATTTTTTTTTCTTTTTTAAATATTTCCCAAATGATGTTTAACAGAGCAAGGAAATTTTCACAGTATGTCTGATAATATTTTTTCTTCTAGAGAAAGTCTTATTTGTTTTATTTCAGGGAGAATAAAAGCAGTTTTAAATTTTTTAAGAACCATTTTAAGGTCAATATTATTAGCCCCTTTAAGCTATATTATTATTCGATAGTCTACAGAACAAACCATTGTTATACAATATTGTTATACAATAACTGGCCTAATTACACTAACCTGCCTAGTTAAGCCTTTTAATGTCATTTTAAGCTAGTTTAATGTGCAAAAGCCAAACAATGTCCAATCTGCCTGAAAATAAACATGTTCGATAAGGGTCCTCTCCTGAAGACATCTACATGCCAATATTGAGTCACAGTTATAGCGCCACCTGCTGACAGAAGGTAATTTGGCTTATAACTCTACCACACAATGTCCGATAAGCCCGAAACTTCACATGGTTGATAAAACACCTCTCCTGAACACATCCACATGCCAAATTCCAGTTACTGTTATAGCGCCACCTGCTGGCAAATGGAAATCACTTATAACTCAGCCAAACAATGTCCGATCTGCCTGAAAATTCAGATGTTCGATAAGATTTCTCTCCTGAAGACATCTACATGCCAATATTGACTCACAGTCATAGCGCCACCTGCTGACAGGAGGAAATTTGGCATAAATCTGATTTTTCTCAGGTTTTTTTTATATATCGGCTTAAATTATTATTGTTCGCTGTTCTTTGTCATCTTGGGGCCACCGGGCGGCGGTGAGCCGGGGTGCGAGGTCCCTATCATCGCTGCTTGCAGCTTTAATTAGGGACCGAGCACCGAAACGGTGCGTAGGCCCTATTGGAATTGCTCCGTTTATTATTAGGGACCGAGCACCGGAACGGTGCGTAGGCCCTATTGGAATTGCTCCGTTTATTATTATTATTATTCTTCTTCTTCTTCTTCTTCTTCTTCTCCGAAATGAATCGGCTTTTTGGGGGTCTAAACATGCCCGAAAACTCACGAAACTTTGCACACGCCTCAGAAGTGGCGAAAATTTACGTTTATTATAGGTTTCGGAAGTGGGCGTGGCAAAATGACTCGACAGCGCCACCTATGCGCATGTGACGGACAAGCCCCCGAGCTACGAATCACGCACACGCACGAAAATTGGCACACACCTCAAACATGCCAAGACCTACAAAAAAGTCTAGAGGGGCAAAATCTCAAACCCAACAGGAAGTCGGATATTTTTGATTTCCTGCGGCGAAAAAGTGGCGTTTTTGCCATTTCCAGGCGTTGTATTTGAACGAACTCCTCCTAGGGATTTCATCCGATCAACACCAAAATTGGGTTTTGTCATCTAAAGGCCTTGGCGATGTTAAATTGCGAAGCTTTAGAGTTTTCGGCGATGGGCGTGTCCGTGGCGGCCTCGCAAACTTTGACGATTCGCCATGAAACAGGAAGTTGCTATAACTCAGGCATGCATTATCCGATCTGCCTCAAAATTAACACGTATGATAACCGTCCTGACCTGAACACGTTTACATGCCAATATCCAGTTACAGTTATAGCGCCACCTGCTGGCAACAGGAAGTGACGTGTTTTACAGCATAACAAACTCCTCCCACAAATTTCATCGTATCAGCACCAAATTTAGGTGGTGTTATCTGAAAGCTCTAGCAATGATATATTGTGAAGATCTAGAGTTTTCGCCGAGGGGCGTGTCCCTGGCGAACTGTCAAACATCAACGCTTCGCCATGGAACAGGAAGTACTTATAACTCATTCACACAATGTCCGATCAGCCCGAAACTTACATGGTTGATAAAAGTCCACTCCTGAAGACATCTACATGCCAAAATCCAGTTACAGTTATAGCGCCACCTGCTGGCAACAGGAAATCACTTATAACTCAGCCAAACAATGTCCGATCTGCCTGAAAATTCAGATGTTCGATAAGAGTCCTCTACTGAAGACATCTACATGCCATTATTGAGTCACAGTTATAGCGCCACCTGCTGACAGAAGGTAGTTTGGCTTATAACTCTACCACACAATGTCCGATCGGCCTGAAACTTTACATGATTGATAAAAGTCCTCTCCTGAAGCCATCTACATGCCAATATCCAGTTACAGTTATAGCGCCACCTAATGGCAACAGGAAATCACTTATAACTCAGCCAAACAATGTCCGATCTGCCTGAAACTTCACATGTTTGATAAGATTCCTCTCCTAAAGACATCTACATGCCAATATTGAGTCACAGACATAGCGCCACCTGCTGACAAAAGGAAGTTTGGCAAAAATCTGTGATTTTCTCGAGTTTTCTGTATTTATCGGCTTATATTATTATTGTTCGCTGTTCTCTGTCATCTTGAGGCCCCCGGGCGGCGGTGAGCCGGGGTGCGAGGTCCCTATCATCGCTGCTTGCAGCTTTAATTAGGGACCGAGCACCGGAACGGTGCGTAGGCCCTATTGGAATTGCTCCGTTTATTATTATTATTATTCTTCTTCTTCTTCTTCTTCTTCTTCTCCGAAATGAATCGGCCTTTAGGGGGGCTAAACATGCCCGAAAACTCACGAAACTTTGCACACGCCTCAGAAGTGGCGAAAATTTACGTTTATTATAGGCTTCGGAAGTGGGCGTGGCAAAATGGCTCGACAGCGCCACCTATGCACTTGTGACGGACTAGCCCCCGAGCTACGAATCACGCACATGCACGAAAATTGGCACACACCTCAAACATGCCAAGACCTACAAAAAAGTCTAGAGGGGCAAAATCTCAAATCCAACAGGAAGTCGGATATTTTTGATTTCCTGCGGCGAAAAAGTGGCGATTTTGCCATTTCCAGGTGTTGTATTTGAACGAACTCCTCCTAGGGATTTCATCCGATCAACACCAAAATTGGGTTTTGTCATCTAAAGGCCTTGGCGATGTTAAATTGCGAAGCTTTAGAGTTTTCGGCGATGGGCGTGTCCGTGGCGGCCTCGCAAACTTTGACGATTCGCCATGAAACAGGAAGTTGCTATAACTCAGGCATGCATTATCCGATCTGCCTCAAAATTAACACGTATGATAACCGTCCTGACCTAAACACGTTTACATGCCAATATCCGGTTATAGTTATAGCGCCACCTGCTGGCAACAGGAAGTGATGTGTTTTACAGCATAACAAACTCCTCGCACAAATTTCATCGTATCAGCACCAAATTTGTGTGGTGTTATCTGAAAGGTGTAGAGATGATATATTGTGAAGAGCTAGAGTTTTCACCGATGGGCGTGTCCGTGGCGAACTGACAAACATCAACGCTTCGCCATGGAACAGGAAGTACTTATAACTCATTCACACAATGTCCGATCAGCCCGAAACTTCACATGTTTGATAAAAATTCTCTCCTGAAGCCATCTACATGCCAGTATTGAGTCACAGTCATAGCGCCACCTGCTGGCTACAGGAAATTACTTATAACTCAGCCAAACAGTGTCCGATCTGCCTGAAAATTGACATGGTTGATAAAAGTCCTCTCCTGAAGACATCTACATGCCAATATTGAGTCACAGACATAGCGCCACCTGCTGGCAAAAGAAAATCACTCATAACGCAGCCAAACAATGTCCGATCTGCCTGAAAATCAACATGTTCGATACGGATCCTCTCCTGAAGACATCTACATGCCAATATTGAGTCAGAGACATAGCGCCACCTGCTGGCAACAATAAATCACGCATAACTCGGCCAAATAGTGTCCGATCTGCCTGAAAATTCACAAGTTTGATAAGAGTCCTCTCCTGAAGACATCTGCATCCCAATATTGAGTCACAGTTATAGCGCCACCTGCTGAAAGAAGGTAGTTTGGCTTATAACTCTACCACACAATGTCCGATCTGCCTGAAACTTTACCTGATTGATAAAAGTCTTCTCCTGAAGCCATCTACATGCCAATATCCAGTTACAGTTATAGCGCCACCTGAAGACAGAAGGTAGTTTGGCTTTTAACTCAACCACACAATGTCCGATCTGCCTGAAAATTCAGATGTTCTATAAGATTCCTCTCCTGACGACATCTACATGCCAATGTTGAGTCACAGTCATAGCGCCACCTGCTGACAGGAGGAAATTTGGCATAAATCTGATTTTTCTCAGGTTTTTTTATATATCGGCTTAAATTAATATTGTTCGCCGTTCTCTGTCATCTTGGGGCCACCGGGCGGCGGTGAGCCGGGGTGCGAGGTCCCTATCATCGCTGCTTGCAGCTTTAATTATTATTATACTTCTTCTCCGGAATGAATCGGCTTTTTGGGGGTCTAAACATGCCCGAAAACTCACGAAACTTTGCACACGCCTCAGAAGTGGCGAAAATTTACGTTTATTATAGGTTTCAGAAGTGGGCGTGGCAAAATGACTCGACAGCGCCACCTATAAACATGAAATGGACGAGCCCCCGAACTACGAATCACGCACACGCACGAAAATTGGCACACACCTCAAACATGCCAAACCATACAAAAAAGTCTCTTGGAGCAATATCTCAAACCCAACAGGAAGTCGGATATTTTTGACTTCCTGCGGCGAAAAAGTGGCGTTTTTGCCATTTGCAGGCGTTGTATTTGAACGAACTCCTCCTAGGGATTTTATCCGATCAACACCAAAATTGGGGTTTGTCATCTAAAGGCCTTGGCGATGTTAAATTGCGAAGCTTTAGAGTTTTCGGCGATGGGCGTGTCCGTGGCGGCCTCGCAAACTTTGACGATTCGCCATGAAACAGGAAGTTGCTATAACTCAGGCATGCATTATCCGATCTGCCTCAAAATTAACTTGTATGATAACCGTCCTGACCTGAACACGTTTACATGCCAATATCCAGTCACAGTTATAGCGCCACCTGGTGGCAACAGGAAGTGATGTGTTTTACAGCATAACAAACTCCTCGCACAAATTTTATCGTATCAGCACCAAATTTGGGTGGTGTTATCTGAAAGCTCTAGCGATGATATATTGTGAAGATCTAGAGTTTTCACCGATGGGCGTGTCCGTGGCAGCACGACAAACATCAACGCTTCGCCATGGAACAGGAAGTACTTATAGCTCATTCACACATGATCCGATCAGCCCGAAACTTCACATGGTTGATAAAAGTCCTCTCCTGAAGACATCTATATGCCAATATCCAGTTACAGTTATAGCGCCACCTGCTGGCAACAGGAAATCACTTATAACTCAGCCAAACAATGTCCGATCTGCCTGAAAATTCACATGTTCGATAAGGGTCCTTACCTGAAGACATCTACATGTCAATATTGAGTAACAGTCATAGCGCCACCTGCTGGCAGAAGGTACTTTGGCTTATAACTCAATCACACAATGTCCAATCTGCCTAAAACTTCACATGGTTGATAAAAGTCCTCTCCTGCACACATCTACATGCCAATACTGAGTCACAGACGTAGCGCCACCTGCTGGCAACAGGAAATCCCTTATAACTCAGCCAAACAGTGTCCGATCTGCCTGAAAATTCACAAGTTTGCTAAGAGTCCTCTCCTAAAGACATCTACATGCCAATATTGAGTCACAGTTATAGCGCCACCTGCTGACAGAAGGTTGTTTGGCTTATAAGTCTACCACACAATGTCCAATCTGCCTGAAACTTCACATGGTTGATAAAGTTCCTCTCCTGAAGACATCTACATGCCAATATTGAGTCATAGTCATAGCGCCACCTGCTGGAAGAAGGTAGTTCGGCTTATAACTCAACCACACAATGTCCGATCTGCCTGAAACTTCACATGGTTGATAAAGTTCCTCTCCTGAAGACATGTACATGCCAATGTTGAGTCACAGTCATAGCGCCACCTGCTGACAGGAGGAAATTTGGCATAAATCTGTGATTTTTTGCAGGTTTTTTTTATATATCGGCTTAAATTAATATTGTTCGCCGTTCTCTGTCATCTTGAGGCCACCGGGCGGCGGTGAGCCGGGGTGCGAGGTCCCTATCATCGCTGCTTGCAGCTTTAATTATTATTCTTCTTCTTCTTCTTCTTCTTCCGCGGAATGAATCGCGATTTTGAGGGGCTAAACATGCCCGAAAACTCACGAAACTTTGCACACGCCTCAGAAGTGGTGAAAATTTACGTTTATTATAGGTTTCGGAAGTGGGCGTGGCAAAATGACTCAACAGCGCCACCTATAAATTAGAACGGATGAGCCCCCGAGCTACGAATCACGCACGCATACGAAAATTGGCACACACCTCAAACATGCCAAAACCTACCAAAAAAGTCTCTTGGAGCAATATCTCAAACCCAACAGGAAGTCGGATATTTTTAACTTCCTGCGGCAAAAAGTGGCGTTTTTTGCCATTTCCAGGCGTTGTATTTGAACGAACTCCTCCTAGGGATTTTATCCGATCAACACCAAAATTGGGTTTTGTCATCTAAAGGCCTTGGCGATGTTAAATTGCGAAGCTTTAGAGTTTTCGGCGATGGGCGTGTCCGTGGCGGCCTCGCAAACTTTGACGATTCGCCATGAAACAGGAAGTTGTTATAACTCAGGCATGCATTATCCGATCTGCCTCAAAATTAACACGTATGATAACCGTCCTGACCTGAACACGTTTACATGCCAATATCCAGTTACAGTTATAGCGCCACCTGCTGGCAACAGGAAGTGATGTGTTTTACAGCATAACAAACTCCTCGCACAAATTTCATCGTATCAGCACCAAATTTGGGTGGTGTTATCTGAAAGCTCTAGTGATGATATATTGTGAAGGTCTAGAGTTTTCACCGATGGGCGTGTCCGTGGCGAACTGACAAACATCAACGCTTCGCCATGGAACAGGAAGTACTTATAACTCAATCACACAATGTCCGATCTGCCTGAAACTTCACATGGTTGATAAAAGTCCTCTCCTGAAGACATCTACATGCCAATATCTAGTTACAGTTATAGCGCCACCTGCTGGCAGCAGGAAATCACTTATAACTCAGCCACACAATGTCCGATCTGCCTGAAAATTCACATGTTTGATAAGAGTCCTCTCCTGAAGACATCTACATGCTAATATTGAGTCACAGTCATAGCGCCACCTGCTGGCAGAAGGTATTTTGGCTTATAACTCAATCACACAATGTCCGATCTGCCGGAAACTTCACATGGTTGATAAAATTCCTCACCTGAAGACATCTACATGCTAATATTGAGTCACAGACATAGCGCCACCTGCTGGCAACAGGAAATCACTCATAACTCAGCCAAACAGTTTCCGATCTGCCTGAAAATTCACAAGTTTGATAAGAGTCCTCTCCTGAAGACATCTACATGCCAATATTGAGTAACAGTCATAGCGCCACCTGCTGGCAGAAGGTAGTTTGGCTTATAACTCTACCACACAATGTCTGATCGGCCTGAAACTTTACATGATTGATAAAAGTCCTCTCCTAAAGCCATCTACATGCCAATATCCAGTTACAGTTATAGCGCCACCTGCTGGCAACAGGAAATCACTTATAACTCAGCCACACAATGTCCGATCGGCCTGAAACTTCAGATGATTGATAAGAGCCCTCTCCTAACGCCATCTACATGCCAATATCCAGTTACAGTTATAGCGCCACCTGCTGGCAACAGAAAATAACTTATAACTCAGCCACACAATGTCCGATCTGCCTGAAACTTCACATGTTTGATAAGATTGCTCTCCTGAAGACATCTACATGCCAATATTGAGTCACAGTCATAGCGCCACCTGCTGGCAAAAAGTAGTTTGGCTTATAACTCAACCACACAATGTCCGATCTGCCTGAAACTTCACATGGTTGATAACGTTCCTCTCCTGACGACATCTACATGCCAATGTTGAGTCACAGTCTTAGCGCCACCTGCTGACAGAAGGAAATTTGCCATAAATCTGTGATTTTCTCAGGTTTTTCTATATATCGGCTTAAATTATTATTGTTCGCTGTTCTCTGTCATCCTGAGGCCACCGGGCGGCGGTGAGCCGGGGTGCGAGGTCCCTATCATCGCTGCTTGCAGCTTTAATTATTATTATTCTTCTTCTTCTTCTTCTTCTTCTCCGAAATGAATCGGCCTTTAGGCGGTCTAAACATGCCCGAAAACTCACGAAACTTTGCACACGCCCCAGAAGTGGCGAAAATTTACGTTTGTTATAGGTTTCAGAAGTGGGCGTGGCAAAATGACTCGACAGCGCCACCTATGCGCTTGTGACGGACTAGCCCCCGAACTACGAATCACGCACATGCACTTTTTGACTGTCTACACATCATACGATCATTAATGATTTGCCCTAACTTGCCAAATTAACCTGGTTAAGCCTTTAAATGTCACTTTAAGCTGAAAAATATCCAGTCAAATATAAGTACAAATAGTTCTTTTCTCGTACAAATATACAGGTATACAGGGGGGACTAATAATTCTGACTTCAAATGTATATACAGTTGTGTTCAAAATTATTCAACCCCCTGAATTATTAGCCCCCCTGTTTATTTTTTTCCCCAATTTCTGTTTAACAGAGAGCAGATTTTTTCAACACATTTCTAATTGGGTTTTATCATCTACAGGCCTTGGCGATGTTAAATTGCGAAGCTTTAGAGTTTTCGGCGATGGGCGTGTCCGTGGCGGCCTCGCAAACTTTGACGATTCGCCATGAAACAGGAAGTTGTTATAACTCAGGCATGCATTATCCGATCTGCCTCAAAATGAACACGTATGATAAGCATCCTGACCTGAACACGTTTACATGCCGATATCCAGTTACAGTTATAGCGCCACCTGCTGGCAACAGGAAGTGACATGTATTACAGCATAACAAACAACTCCCACAAATTTTATCGTATCCGCACCACATTTGGGTGGTGTTATCTGAAAGCTGTAGCGATGATATATTGTGAAGATGTAGAGTTTTCGCCGATGGGCGTGTCCGTGGTGGACTGACAAACATCAACGCTTCGCCATTGAACAGGAAGTACTTATATCTCAATCACACAATCTCCGATCAGCCCGAAACTTCACATGGTTGATAAAAGACCTCTCCTGAACACATCTACATGCCAATATCCAGTTACAGTTATAGCGCCACCTGCTGGCAACAGGAAATCACTTATAACTCAGCCAAACAGTGTCCGATCTGCCTGAAACTTCACATGTTTGATAAAAGTCATCTCCTGAAGACATCTACATGCCAATATTGAGTCACAGTCATAGCGCCACCTGCTGGCAGAAGGTAGTTTGGCTTATAACTCATTCACACAATGCCCGATCAGCCCGAAACTTTACATGGTTGATAAGATTCCTCTCCTGAAGCCATCTACATGCCAATATTGAGTCACAGACATAGCGCCACCTGCTGGCAACAGGAAATCACTTATAACTCAGCCAAACAATGTCCGATCTGCCTGAAAATCAACATGTTCGATACGGGTCCTGTCCTGAAGACATCTGCATGCCAATATTGAGTCACAGTTATAGCGCCACCTGCTGACAGAAGGTTGTTTGGCTTATAACTCTACCACACAATGTCCGATAAGCCCGAAACTTCACATGGTTGATAAAACACCTCTCCTGAACACATCCCCATGCCAATATCCAGCTACAGTTATAGCGCCACCTGCTGGCAACAGGAAATCACTTATAACTCAGCCAAACAATGTCCGATCTGCCTGAAAATTCACATGTTTGATAAGAGTGCTCTCCTGAAGACATCTACATGCCAATATTGAGTCACAGTCATAGCGCCACCTGCTGGCAGAAGGTAGTTTGGCTTATAACTCAACCACACAAAGTCCGTTCTGCCTGAAACTTCACATGGTTGATAAAAGTCCTCTCCTGAAGACATCTACATGCCAATGTTGAGTCACAGTTATAGCGCCACCTGCTGGCGGAACATATTTTGGCTTATAACTCAACCACACAATGTCCGATCTGCCTGAAACTTCACATGGTTGATAACGTTCCTCTCCTGACGACATCTACATGGCAATGTTGAGTCACAGTCTTAGCGCCACCTGCTGACAGAAGGAAATTTGCCATAAATCTGTGATTTTTCTCAGGTTTTTCTATATATCGGCCTAAAATAATATTGTTCGCTGTTCTCTGTCATCCTGAGGCCACCGGGCGGCGGTGAGCCGGGGTGCGAGGTCCCTATCATCGCTGCTTGCAGCTTTAATTATTCTTCTTCTTCTTCTTCTCCGGAATGGATCGCGATTTTGAGGGGCTAAACATGCCCGAAAACTCACGAAACTTTGCACACGCCTCAGAAGTGGTGAAAATTTACGTTTATTATAGGTTTCGGAAGTGGGCGTGGCAAAATGACTCAACAGCGCCACCTATAAATTAGAACGGACAAGCCCCCGAGCTACGAATCACGCACGCATACGAAAATTGGCACACACCTCAAACATGCCAAAACCTACCAAAAAGTCTCTTGGAGCAATATCTCAAACCCAACAGGAAGTCGGATATTTTTAACTTCCTGCGGCGAAAAAGTGCCGTTTTTGCCATTTCCAGGCGTTGTATTTGAACGAACTCCTCCTAGGGATTTTATCCGATCAACACCAAAATTGGGTTTTGTCATCTAAAGGCCTTGGCGATGTTAAATTGCGAAGCTTTAGAGTTTTCAGCGATGGGCGTGTCCGTGGCGGCCTCGCAAACTTTGACGATTCGCCATGAAACAGGAAGTTGCTATAACTCAGGCATGCATTATCCGATCTGCCTCAAAATTCACACGTATGATAACCGTCCTGACCTGAACACGTTTGCATGCCAATATCCAGTCACAGTTATAGCGCCACCTGGTGGCAACAGGAAGTGATGTGTTTTACAGCATAACAAACTCCTCGCACAAATTTCATCGTATCAGCACCAAATTTGGGTGGTGTTATCTGAAAGCTCTAGCGATGATATATTGTGAAGATCTAGAGTTTTCACCGATGGGCGTGTCTGTGGCAGCACGACAAACATCAACGCTTCGCCATGGAACAGGAAGTACTTATAACTCATTCACACATGGTCCGATCAGCCCGAAACTTCACATGGTTTATAAGAGTCCTCTCCTGATGACATCTATATGCCAATATCTAGTTACAGTTATAGCGCCACCTGCTGGCAACAGGAAATCACTTATAACTCAGCCAAACAATGTCCGATCTGCCTGAAAATTCACATGTTTGATAAGAGTCCTCTCCTGAAGACATCTACATGTCAATATTGAGTAACAGTCATAGCGCCACCTGCTGGCAGAAGGTACTTTGGCTTATAACTCAATCACACAATGTCCAATCTGCCTAAAACTTCACATGGTTGATAAAAGTCCTCTCCTAAAGACATCTACATGCCAATACTGAGTCACAGACATAGCGCCACCTGCTGGCAACAGGAAATCACTTATAACTCAGCCAAACAATGTCCGATCTGCCTGAAAATTCACAAGTTTGATAAGAGTCCTCTCCTGGAGACATCTGCATGCCAATATTTAGTCACAGTTATAGCGCCACCTGCTGACAGAAGGTTGTTTGGCTTATAACTCTACCACACAATGTCCAATCTGCCTGAAACTTCACATGGTTGAAAAGAGTCCTCTCCTGAAGACATCTACATGCCAATATCCAGTTACAGTTATAGCGCCACCTGCTGGCAACAGGAAATCACTTATAACTCAGCCAAACACTGTCCGATCTGCTTGAAACTTCAGATGTTTGATAAAAATCCTCTCCTGAAGACATCTACATGCCAATATTGAGTAACAGTCATAGCGCCACCTGCTGGCAGAAGGTAGTTTGGCTTATAACTCCACCACACAATGTCCGATCGGCCTGAAACTTTACATGATTGATAAAAGTCCTCTCTTGAAGCCATCCACATGCCAATATCCAGTTACAGTTATAGCGCCACCTGAAGGCAACAGGAAATCACTTATAATTCGGCCAAACAATGTCTGACCTGCCTGAAAATTCACAGGTTCGATAAGATTCCTCTTCTGAAGACATCTACCTGCCAATATGGAGTCACAGTCATAGCGCCACCTGCTGACAGAAGGTAGTTTGGCTTATAACTAGGCCCACACGGAATCTGCGCGCGCAGAATTCCGCAGATTTTTTGCAGATTTTCCGCAGATTTCCGCAGATTTTTAGCCCATTATTAATTCAGTTTATTTACTTAAAGTTAACTCGTTACAGTTAATCTAATTGGATTTGCATTTTAAACATTAAATACAAGTTAAAAAGATATAATTTTTTATTTCACATATTAAGGTTTTAGTTATGATACTCCCAAAATAATTCCGCAGAAATCCGCAGATTTTTACCAAAATTCTCCGCAGAAATAGCAAAAAACGTCCGCAGATTCCGTCTGGCCCTGCTTATAACTCATTCAAACAATGCCCGATCAGCCCGAAACTTCACATGTTTGATAAGATTCCTCTCCTGAAGACATCTACATACCAGTTTTGAGTCACAGTCATAGCGCCACCTGCTGACAGGAGGAAAATTGGCATAAATCATTGATTTTTCTCAGGTTTATTTTATATATCGGCTTAAATTAATATTGTTCACTGTTCTCTGTCATCCTGAGGCCACCGGGCGGCGGTGAGCCCGGGGTGCGAGGTCCCTATCATCGCTGCTTGCAGCTTTAATTCATTTTATTTTCGGCTTAGTCCCTTCATTAATCAGGGGTCCCCACAGTGGAATGAACCGCCAATTTATCCAGCATATGTTTTCCAGCTGCAACCCAACATTGGGAAATACCCATACGCTCTTGCATTCACACACATACACTACGGCCAATTTAATTTATTCAATTCACCTATACCACATGTCTTTAGACTGTGGGGGAAACCAGAGCACTCGAATGAAACCCACGCCAACAAAGGGAGAACATGCAAACTCCACACAGAAATGCCAACTGACCTAGCCGGGGCTTGAACCAGCGACCTTCTTGCCGTGAGGCGATCGTGCTACCTACTGTGCCACTGTGATGCCCATCATTTTAACATTTTGTATAAAATGTTAAATTGTTTGTGAGAACAGTCTGAAAATATTATGCGAAGAGCTACAAGAGAAATACTGCTAAAGGGACCGGAGCCATTAGAATTAGGTTTTCCAAGTCATTCATACTCAGCAAGGTTGTATTTGATCAACAGTACAGTAAAAACAGTGATATATAATTTCTCCCAATGATTTTCTATTTAAATTATTTTTATATATTTTTTCTTTTATTTAAAATTTATTATTTGCAAGGGCAGACTTAACTAATAAGCGAGGTAAGCAGCCACTTAGGGCCCCGGGGAATTAGGGAGCACAGACCAGGGGCGTAGCAACCAGGGGGGACAGGGGGGAAACGTCCCTCTTACTTTTAGAGAAAGACCATTTAGAAACAGGTGATTAATAATCATATGAACATAAACTTTTGGATTTCATACAGTCCCCCCACTTTTAAGATATCCACTACGCCCCTGGCCCTTACCAAAACCAGGAAGCCTTTATTATTCATATAGCTTATTTAAAAGTTTTCTATGTTGAAAAATTTGTCTAACCATTAAGAGTTCAATGTTGTTACTTCTTTTCAACCTTCTCTTTCAAACACCTGTCAGATGATGAGCACTGTGAGCTTGTTAAGAGAGGGCCTATATAAAATATAATTTCCCAGTGAACAGTGACGGTCCCGATTCACAAAATGCAATTATTTAGTTCATATGAAAAATGGTGAAAAGATCAGTTTTAATGATTAGGAATTAAATTTGATTAAAGTTTACATTAAGATAGTACAGCAGTTTTAAGGCACAGAAATTGATACACAAATAATAAAATCTAATCACAAATATGGCTAATAAACTGTATTTTTGGTTTTCTGTGCTTTTTTTATTTGTGAATTTAATGTATTTCATTTTACATTAAGAAAATAATGGTTCCACTTTAAACATGCATTTTAAACATGCAGTTTATTTAAAAGGGGTGTCACGGCGCAGTGGGTAGCACGTTCGCCTCACAGCAAGAAGGTTGCTGGTTCGAGCCTCGGCTGGGTCAGTTGGAATTTTTGTGTGGAGTTTGCATGTGCTTCCCGTGTTTGTGTGGGTTTTCTCTGGGTGCTCCGGTTTCCTCCAGGGTCCAAAGACATGTGCTATAGGTGAATTGAATAAGCTAAATTGGCCGTAGTGTATGTGTGTGAATGCGAGAGTGTATGTGTGTTTCCCAGTGCTGGGTTTTGGCTGGAAGGGCATCCGATGAATGATTTGAGTTTCAATGCTAGGCTCCCTATACCTGGAATTGCTTAGGGCCCCGTCCGCCCCAGAATATATGTTTATTATAATGTTTATTCCTGCACTGTAAAAAATATATGATCAATTAGACATGACATATGCTTTTACTTCATTGTAACGTATTTAACTAAGTAAATCATGTTCTAATTTAATTTATAAGTTACGCAAGCTGTTTTAAATCAGTTTAACATAATATAAGTTAAATGGACTCATAGGGTTCATTTGACTCAGCTTAAAAAATTAAGGCAACCAGGATTTGTTTACAGTGTGTGATTCAAATCTGCACTTTTTTTGTGAAGGATATACATTTTATTCAGTAATATTTGGTTAATTTGATTAAAATTAATGTAGTTAATTATTATTGTTTAAGGTTAACTTAAACATTTTAAATATTAGATAATAAATGTCCTTACAGGCTCTTTTGATCAACTGAATGCATGCTGGCTGAATAAAGTTAATAAAAACATTTGTTTTAAAATTAAATTATATTTAGAAAAAAATCTAGGTGTAAATGTTATTGTTTTTACTCTGAGCTTCTTGGTTTAATAAATGCTACTTCATCCATGACCTCCAAACAATGATTTCACAAAGAAAAAGATATGGGGAAAAAGACAAAAAATGATTTTTTTTATATTATAAACATACAGTATGTCTATACAATCTAGATACTTATTTTTTCGAGTAGCATTCTGTGGCTTTAGATTTCTATTTGTATTAAGAACAACAATCAATTCTTTGATTACACTGAAACATTCTTACATCTTACAATTACATGTAGTTTTTATTTTCAAACAAGTGAAGTTCAACAAGGCTTGAGGCAATTAAAAGAGTAACAATGGTTGTCTTATTAGTGTCAAATGCTGCAAAATGAGCCTTTTTTATTTTCCATCCAATTATGCACCAATCAACTGCAAACAACAACAACAACAACAACAACAAAAAGTTAAACAGATTATCCAGTCAGTACTATATACCATTTCTGTATGTTTGAATGTTCTACATTCATCAACATATATATCTGTGTAACTTTATCTTTCTGTGAACCCTTATTTTCTTTTAGTAAACCTTTGACCTCTACGGTTTCTACTTTACTCTGAGGGCCTCCTTAAATTATACTGGTCTGTTTGAAGTGGTTTCCAACATGCTGGCACATCCAAATGCTTTCTTGTTTTTGTTACTTGTTCTAATAAATCACTGTCATCTTTAGAACAAAGACACAACTAGTTAATTTATAATAACAGTATTTTCTATACAATTACGGTTCAGTGCTTTGAAATAAGAATGCAATATCCTACCTATGATTTTTTTTTTAAATGCACTGTTTATGTTTTGTTTGTCACTGGAGTTCCTCATGTTGTCTTCCAGTTTCTCCCATAACTTCCGCTTCCCTGGAGAACCTGTTGAAACATGTTTCAACAGCTGTGCTACATGTTAGTGGCTTTCTGGTCTGTTAAACATCTGTATTCATCACTGAAACTGGTTTACTGTTCATAGTACAAGACGTAATGTTTGATTTAGCCAGGAAGCAGGTTTGAGTTGTAACACCTTTCATATAACGTGTTTCTTTGCAAAAGTTATAGTCGCCCCTTGTTGGTACACAGTTATGCACCTCTTTGAAATAGTTTATTGCGTAAATGTACTCTTGAAAGGGGACAGACACATGTTGATCCATTTGCATGGTTTTAATACAAAGACACTCACACAAATGAACAAAGCTGGAGGGAATTCCAGGAAACAGATTTGTAGAGAGGTTGGATTCAAGGCAGACAGTAAACAGTCAAGAATCATAAACAGATCAAGGACGGTGCAGGCAGCAAACAATCACAAAAAAAAACAGCCGAAGTTGAAAACAAAGTATATGCAAAAACACAGGGAAAACAAATCAGCATTAATGATCAGGACAAATCACAACTTCACAATGAGGTATGAGAGAAACAAGCAATAAACACTGGGGATAATTAGAATCAGCTGTGGGGGGATGAGTCCCAGACATGAGGAGGAAATGATGGGATATGAAGTCAGAATGGTTCCCGATCAAATCAAGGGTGACTGGTGGTCATGAAAGGGAAGGACCAGATGTAATGTTCACAACACTTATAGTGTTGAAGCTTGTCTGATTAAAACTTCTGTAATTATTTCTTGGAGACTCTTGCTAATATCCACTTATATAATTGTATTAAATAAAATGTATACATGTATTTATTTTTATTTGTTTACGTATTTTGACCTTCTAACACTAAAACTTTTTTGACACTGCTCTCTTTTAGCATATCTTAAAATGGCTTTGACTCACTAATACATTTAATTCATTTATTCTCTAGTCTTTCTACTTTTTCTATATATTAGTATAATTAATAATTAATTAATAATTACTATTAATTAATAATTATTAATAATTAATATTGAGAATGCTTTAATAATTCAACACTAACAATAGATTTTTTCTCTTTCTGCATTTTAATATTATTATTATTAATTATTATTATTATTTCTATTGTATAATATGACTAAAGGAGGCGACGCAGTGGTGCAGTAGGTAGTGCTGTCGCCTCACAGCAAGAAGGTCGCTGGTTCGAGCCTCGGCTGGGTCAGTTGGCATTTCTGTGTGGAGTTGGCATGTTCTCCTTGCGTTCGCGTGGGTTTCCTCCGGGTGCTCGGGTTTCCCCCACAGTCCAAAGACATGCTGTACAGGTGAATTGGGTAGGCTAAATTGTCCGTAGTGTATGAGTGTGAATTAGTGTGTATGGATGTTTCCCAGACATGGGTTGCGGCTGGAAGGGCATCCGCTGCGTAAAACATGTGCTGGATAAGTTGGTGGTTCATTCCGCTGTGGCGACCCTGGATTATTAAAGGGACTAAGTCGAAAAGAAAATGAATGAATGAATATGACTAAAGGGTGCCATGTTTTCAATATCAATGTTTTAACGTCAGGTGAGTTAAGAAATCAATATTTGGTGGAATAACCCTGATTATAAGTCAAAACATTTTGACAAATTATCATTTTCTGATGAATAAATGTACTAAATGACAATATATGCATTTGAAAGTTGCAAGAAATGTTATCAGACATTCCTGAAATAAAATAGTAACATTTTACACAAACCTACACCAAACAAATCAAAATAAATCAAGTAAATACAACAAATAAATAAATACACTAAATAAATCAAGAGAAACAAGAAATTTTAAATACATTTACTATACAATATCATATTTGTGCATACACTATTAGTCAGTACTGAAGCCAAATCTGGAGATAATCTAACAAAAAAACTTACGATAAAACTAGCACACCCAAAATTTGTTATAGAAAAATATTAAATACAAAATTTAAAAAGAGGAAAAATCAAAAATCCAATCGTTGAAATTTTTTAGGCTGTAATTTATTTTTGCAATACTTTGCTTGAATTTAATTGTATTATCTTTCAATTTCTAAATATATTTGGTGACTAAAATATTGTTTTACTAAATATATCTGTTTAATAAATCTTTTTTGTTCAAATGCACCAATATATATTACCCATATTCACTGGGAAATGGATAAAAAATATTTATTTTCAAAATGGGGTGTACTCAATTATGCTTAGCACTGTACATA
The DNA here is from genome assembly GCA_903798195.1 of Danio kyathit. NCBI lineage: Eukaryota > Metazoa > Chordata > Actinopteri > Cypriniformes > Danionidae > Danio > Danio kyathit. The sequence goes on along the minus strand of LR812541.1, from coordinate 26,005,124 downwards.
GGCTTTTTATTTTACTACATTACATTAAATAAGTCTGCAAATTCATTAAATCTAAATGTAAATTATGCATAAACCAATAAATAATTGAGTATTTACCACTTGAGTAAACCCTTAAGAGATATATTTAATTAAAGGGAAACTGAGAACCCCCTCACTCAACCCAACAAAACCAGAAAGACCTGTTGTTGATGCATGAGCACTGCAACTTGCTCAAACATTTATTTGCCATCACTCCAAAACTTCACTAAAATGACCGTGTTGCTACACGCCTTTGGTATTCTGGGTGTACACTTTTGCAATCAATGTTACCCTCAGTAGCCTACCGCTTTTACTCTGCCGTGAACGAGAGAACAGCATGAGAAACAGTTCAGAGCACAGGCAGCATCACAATCACAGAGCATGGAGCAGCTGACTCTAGTCCTGCTATTCGTCACTTCGCTGAATTTCGCATCGGCTGGAGTAGATGGAGACTATTGGACATATTCAGGTATGTGTTTCCTTTTTTATTTTCTTTATTTCTTTCCTTTTTTGAAAGATATTTGCTACATCTACGGCCAAGTTCCGCAGCGCACATGATAATTTGTGAGGTAATGTAGAATAATGATGGCTATTACGTTTATAACTGTTTGCGAAGGTCTGTAAACACTTATATTAAATACTTTACTACTGGTCTTACAGTGGCAGTTGTACAAAGTTTTATTACTGGTTAAATGTCAACGACTTGCGTTATTCTACGAGTGGTTAGATATAATTATTTATACAAAAATAACTTTAAAATAGATTTAATGAGAAAAAGGAACCATGCTCAACAAAAGAAACAATTTTACCCGGTCAACAAAGATATGAACATATATAATGCACTCAATTTTTTATTCATTGTATTAAATTGATGTATTTTTAGGGGATAACCGTTTTATTAATTTATTATTTTAATTATTGCGCTGAAGCCTATAACTTCAAAAACCGATTAACTTTCACGTAAAGACAGTGTTCCTGCCTTTTGTGATATGAAGATATAAAATAAAGTGCTACTTTTCATTATTATTAGCCAAAATTATAAATTGACCATATAATGATGCTTATCTCCTCACTCGATCAGTCGACATTCTTGTCTGTGTTCAAAATCACCCCCATACCCTTACTAATCTATTCCTATACAGTCGACTAGCATATTGGTCCACTTGACGCTGTGTGCTACACTTTTATTTAAATCTCCAGCAGCAAAGAATAGAACGTTCTCCTGTTCCCACATGGTTCTTGTTTGGTTTCTCTGCAGTGTGTGTGTGTGTGTGTGTGTGTGTGTGTGTTTGTGACCAAAAACATTGAGATCATTCCAGAAGAGATTCTTCTGTTAACTTACAGACAACGTTCTGTTTTCTTTACGAAAACCAACAGAGAATATTGTGGGAACATTCTGTCTTATCAAAAATAAAGGTACAGAAGCTGTCACAGGGGCCGATGTAAGGGACAATATTGGCATTCAATTTAAGTCAACTCAAGCTTTATTGTCATTCCGCTACATGTGTGAACACAAAGTGGAACAAAATGTCATGTCTCACAGGACTGCAGGTGCTCCATAAATAAACGTTAACATAAATATGAAGTCTACTGGAGATAAAAGCTATTTAAAAAAACCAGTATATTTATATACCATAAATAAAAAAAATTAACTTACATTAATTATGCAATTTTTAAAAAAACCTATATTTATGATCCAAATTAGTACATAAAGTGTACACATTAGAAGCTAAAACTTAATCATGTTTACCTTTTGATCATACCAGTGCCAGTATTTAGGTACGAGAATATAACTTTCAATAAGGGTACCACCCCAGTGAGAACTTTTGTACCTTTATATCTGTGTGTAAGTGTGGGTGGAAACATGAAACTAATGTTCCCAGAACAATCTGGCAACCAAAAATTATTAGCTGGGACATTAGTGCTGGCCGATTAATTATTTTCTTTGAAAATTCCTTGCAGTTCCTAGCATGTATAAACCTTATTAAACAATTTAATAATCAATTACTAAAACCTGTACTTGCACGGTGGAAGAAGGTCACTGGTTTGAGTCTCGGCTGCGCAAGGTGGTATTTCTGTCTGGAGTTTGTATGATCTCCATGTGTCTGTGTGGGTTCCTCTGGTTGCTCCGGTTTCCCCCAACAATCCAAAGACATGCAGTACAGGAGAACTGGATAAATTAAATTGGCTGTAGTCTTTCGCTCTCTCTCTCCCTCTCTCTCCCTCTCTCTCTCTCTCTCTCTCTCTCTCTCTCTCTCTCTCTCTCTCTGTTTATGTGTGTGTGAATGAGACTGTATGTGTGTTTTCTAGCACTGGGGGTTATTGTACTCTCAGTGCTGAGTTGTGGCTGGAAGGGCATCCGCCACATAAAAAAAACATGCCTAACTAATAAACATAAGTAATTGGCAGTTCATTCCACTGTGGCGACCGTGGGAGCCGAGGGAAAGTGAGGGACTGTTTGGAAAATGGAAGAACAGATGTTTCAACTCTAGCACCATCTTCTGGCATGACATGGAATTTGTTGTATTATTATTATTTTCTTTTGCCCAGTCTAACGTACCAAAATGTAAACCCTTGCAGACCTCCTCTAATCCAAAACATTCATAGTGCTGCTTGGACTGTCAGGTAGAAATTTCGGAGCTCACCTCCAGAAGTGGGTGCTCACATCATGAGCACTTTTCTGAAACCTAAAATGAGGAATTAACAAACATGGTGGCCATTGCAGGCTATACCACAAACAAACAAACAAACAAACAAACAAACAAACAAACAAACAAACAAACAAACAAACAAACAAACAAACAAACAAACAAACAGAAAATCTCCCATTTGGGATTGAGACAATTGCACATGTTTTGCAGTGCATCTTGGGATTGAATGGACTAGGGTTTTAGATACCACTTTAACATTTAGGAATGTAGGAGGTTAAATAAAACATAGTGTTTGAGTCTTTTCATTTAACACCAGGTAAACATTTGCACAATTACTATCTTGTAACTTAACTTTTATCATTATTACCGGAATATTTGAAATCTTATCTAGTGGTGCAGGTGAGACTCTGAACCCAAAAAATTATTTGTTATGGTTCCCTCGAGATTTTCAAGTATGTTAAAGTATTAAGTTATGTTTACCACAGAGCCTATTTGCACTCATCAATTGAAAATCCCCACTATAAAACCACATCAGAAAATCTTGATCTTGAAGCTTCCAGGTTCTGACATTATTTCTCCACCACTCTTTTTGAAAAGCTATACTCGAACCCCCTGCCCAACATTAGCTATCATTAGTGTTTTATTGTGTACATGAGGAATTTGTCGTACTCTGCTTAAATGCCTCACTTGTCTTTTTTTATAACAGGAGAGCTGGATCAGAAGCACTGGGCAGAAAAATATCATGACTGCGGTGGCCAACAACAGTCTCCCATTGACATACAGCGGCGAAAGGTGCGATATAATCCAGGAATGCAACAGCTCGAGCTGATAGGTTATGAAGACATCCGCGGTTCCTTTCTTATGAAGAACAATGGTCATTCTGGTATGAACTGTTTCATCTGAAATGGAGATTGTTTTATATGTTTTAGCATGCACCACCTGCACTCTATACTTTTGTCACCATCTTGTGTCAAAAAGTCCAAAAACATTTTGTTCAAAGTAGATTTCTGTGGATTTAGCCCGGAATTGTGTTTGTGTTTGACAGTGGAAATTCAGCTGCCAAGCACCATGAAGATTACCAAGGGGTTTCCACACCAATACACCGCCGTCCAAATGCATCTGCACTGGGGAGGCTGGGACTGGGAGGCCAGTGGATCAGAGCACACAATGGACGGCATTCGCTACATGGCAGAAGTATTTACATAATTCAATTTAGTCCAGTGCATGGATGCATGAAAGAACATTTAGACATGTCCTAGTTGTAAAAGGCATTGTTGTTTTCTTCAGTGACTGTAGGGGCTTATCTTTTCGAGTGCTGCTGGACATATGCCTGAAATCTTAACATGTCAGATTCTATTTTAGACAGCTGCTCTCTTAAAACTAAATTGGTGCCAGGAAGAACCAAAAGGCACTTTCAGGGTGATGCCATAGAATAACCTTTTTTGGTTCTTTAAAGAACCATTTTTCATAGTTTGAAGAACATTTCGATGATTTAAATAAATCTTTTCCCACTGTAAAGAACCTTCGTGGAATGAAAAGATTTAAATAAAGGTGCCAGGAAGAGCTTTCAACATGAGTTCAATTAAAGGTTCTTTAAAAAATGTGGCAAAAGAAAGACCTGGGTATTGAGATTTCTGAGGACCAATGGAAGGACATTCTCAGTTCAGTTCACTCTTCATCTATTCATCAAATATTTCTGGACAGAACTGATGCCTGTAAGAGATGTAAGCAGTCACCGGCCGATTACCTTCACATGTTTTGGTCCTGTTTAAAATTAACAAACTATTGGTTTAATATTTTGAAAATTCTTTCTGAAGCCCTTAATACAATCATCACTCCCGACCCTCTGACTGCCCTTTTTGGTTATCTTCCAACCCCAACTACACAAACATCAACATGCTGCGTCATTGCCTTTGCACCTTGCTCGCCATGTGTCCCCTCCATCATCAGAACACTGGATTAAAGAGGTTCTACATTGCATCTATCTTCAGAAACTGAGACATTGTTTTAAAGGATCACTAAACTCCTTTAACAAAACATGGAAGTCAAATACTGTCTGTTATTGAGAACTTTAACATTTCAGGACCGGCTAACTAATATTTCAAAAGGAAGAAGAGAGACTTTTAGTATTTACTTTACATTTTCTTCTTCTATATTTACCCATGTATTTATTATATATTTTAATTAATTAATTAATTTTTTCAATTGGTTTATTATTTATTTATCTGTGTCTTGATTCATCTTTACATATTTATTGAAGGCCTCAGAAAATAGGGAGTGGTGGGAGATGGGAGGGATGGTGCTTAGAAGGGGGGAGAAAAGTTTAAGTTTTATTTTATTAGTTCTAGTTTTCTTGTTTTTGTTGTTGCTTTATATTTGATATCATCTCTTTGCTGATAGGACTTCTATTTTTCATATGCATTTATAAGTGTGTATATTATCTTTACAAAACTTGATGGAGGTTCTTTATGGAACCATCGCCCAGTAAAGAACCTTTATTTTTAAGTTAAAGTATATGAGTTGTATTTAAGTTCCTCAAGAAGTTTGCAAAACTCTAATTTAGCAATACAGCAGAGCTCTAACCTCACATTACTCAATTTGTATTGCGATTTCTAACAGCTTCCTCTTTGGCTTCTTGTCTCACAGCTTCATGTTGTCCACTACAACTCTCAAAAGTACCCCAGCTTTGAAGAGGCCAAAAATAAACCAGATGGTCTTGCGGTTTTAGCCTTCTTTTTTGAGGTATGATTAGCTGCAACCATTTTTTTTAACCGAGTGCAATCATTTTTTTCTGAATGCTTGCTTTGCTGCCATCTAATGGTAATGAGGGAAAGCAAATAATTCTTGAATTAAAATACATTTTTTAAAACTGCAGATGATTTTTTGCTTGAATCCTCTTTTAAGAGCTGTGCTGTGCACCAAATGCCCATGCGCTGCCTGAAGCTCAAAACACGAGTAAAGTTAGACTCATCTGCTTTTTCTGAACTAAATGGATTTATTGATTGATCAAACGCTATGTAGTGGCCCAATGCCTTACATTATGTTCCACAAGAGCATGTGCAGGTCAAAAGCTCCCATTGCCTTTATGGCTGAGGTCACTGATTTAGTATCACACCCATAGGCGGCCTAAGGCATTATTTAGTACAGCTGCAAATCCTGCAATTGCTTAAGTGTTAGCTAGTGTGTTGATGAAAACACTGCGTAATGTATTATGAAAATGTTTACACTTGAAGAGCTCGATGAACTTCCCATAGAACTATTGCAACACTGTACTAGTTGAAGTAATTCATGCATTATTTGTTTTGGACACCGTATTTTTAGTCCCCAGTATTTATCATACACCATGTTTTTAGGCCCCCCATTGTGTGTATGTTTAACTATTATATTATATTATATTATATTATATTATATTATATTATATTATATTATATTATATTATATTATATTATATTATATGTGATATATATGTATGTTTTGTGTTAGGATGGACATTTTGAAAACACATACTACAGTGATTTTATTTCAAACCTGGCAAACATCAAATACGTAGGTAATCCAAAACATTTTGCATGACTATCTAAAGTAAGTAGTATTTGACTCCAGACGATTCACGGCGGTCTCATCATCACACCTCTTTTCTGGGTTTTTCTCATGGCAGGTCAGTCCATGAGCATCTCCAACCTGAATGTTCTCTCCATGCTGTCAGAAAACCTCAGTCACTTCTACAGATATAAAGGCTCTCTGACCACACCGCCCTGTTTCGAGAGCGTCATGTGGACAGTGTTCGATACGCCCATCACCCTCTCGCACAACCAGGTATATAATCTGGGGTTCTAATCTGCCTATTTTGTAGTGTCGTCTGAAGTCAACATTACATTATTATCAAGGTTTAAACATCAAAAAATAATCATAATGTAGTAATTATAGCCTATTTTCCTGTCGTGCTTGACACCCACACTCATTTGAACAGTTTGAATGGGCATGGCAGATTGTAGACTCTGAAGTAAACGCCTGCTCTGATTGGCTAACAGTTTTGCATATTTTATATTTTTTTGATAGTTGGAAAGGACAGCTATCTGCCCATTGATGTAAACTTGTATGTTTTACGAACTACATCGCTCACATCAATCCCTTACCATTGGCGAAGCTTTTTTTTGCATCTTTTGTTTGTAAACAAATCTGAGGTAAAAGGAAGTGAACAAAGGACCCAGTTGTTACTGAGTCTGTTTAACTTCATTACATTAAAGATCATCCACTATTTCCTAATGCTGGGAACAGAAGAATGGCACTGGAAAGCAAAGTCTCTTTAAGGCAAGTCATTTCACTTGGTGGCCATCTTTGAAACGCCTCTTGGGTAGTATGCAATGGGGAAACATCAAATTCTCCAAAACTGTTTGCCAAGCCTACGATTATACATTACATATTTGGAATTTGTATCTATATTAAAGACTGACTTATACTACTGCGTCAACCGCACGCCGATGCTGATGCACACCTCTCAAAAAATGCAACTACACGTCGCAACGATGCATAGAGCAAGCGCTGTGATTGGTCGGCTTGGTAGTGGTGATGATTGTGGGCAATGCTGAGAGCCGCGAGCCCGATGGAGCGAGTGTTTACAAGTGACGAGTCCAATGAAGGAGCTCCAGATGGAAATTGTTGTTTGTGTTACCTTATGATTAAAGTTGTTGCACGTCCGCTGGTTCCCGTCTCTGAATGAGTGAGTTTGAGCTACTTGTAGCGTTCTGAAAAAACAAAACACTTTTGTAGAAACTCGACACAGAGGAACATAAAAGCCTGCTGCCAGCTAGCGTTTTGGAAGTGTTATTGCAGAGCAACACAAACAGCACGCAGAACTATAAATGCACGACTACGCGCAAGGCAGGCGCCGTGCGTCACACCGATCGTTTGATGCTGTCATTCATGTACTGCGCATGTGCATAGATGTAAGATGCTTTTATTGGCATTATATGCACTTGGAGTTTATTTACCGCCTTTCTCTTTGAAACGTTGTGACAAATTTCTACTGTCATCTGTTTCCGCCACTGAATCAATAGCTCTCAGTAAACATTTCGAGTCCTTTGAAGAGAGGCAATATATAGAACATGTACAAACTGACAATTATTTTTTATAAAGCTGGCAAAACAGACAGCATTCAAAACACCTGCTTTACAATGTCGTCCACCATATTAGCGGAATTCGTCACATGACTCAAATGCATCATCGTTTTTGAAAGCCTCCATTTTCAACGTCCACACTGCAACACGACACAGCTTTTTAAAATTTATCCACTTTGAACAGCGTTTTCAAAAAGATACGTTTGCGTTTCATAAAACCGCAGTCTCAGTGTGGACGGAAGACCAAAACATGGAGAAAAATATGCGCCTTTGAATGAAATGTATTCATGTGGACATGACCTTAACTACTGTGGTTTGAATTGGTGGGTGGCACCTATAGGCAGTGATTAATAAGTGGGTGTTGATCTATTTTGGAGGCGGAGGTTAGTCAATGTTATGTATAACACTTTATTTACTGTAGCTACAGCAGTGTGAATTGATGGGCGGGGCTAAACAGGCAGTGATATATTGTAAAGTGGGCGTTGATCTTTTTCTGTGGAGGCAGAATTTAGCCACATTACATACACATTACATAACCTGTAATTTTTGGCTTCAATACAGTTTTTACACCAACAATAAAGTTTACTTTTGTTTTGAATCTCACAGGCTGTTTTTAATAGGACAATGACCTTTTATTTGTTGAGTTTAGATTTTTCAGTTCATGACCCCTTTCATTCTTTTGTTGTTGTTGTTGTTCCCTTAACTTTTAATGTGGTTGCCTTCAGATCAGGAAATTGGAGAGCACATTAATGGACCATGACAATAAGACCCTGTGGAACGACTACCGCATGGCCCAACCTCTGAATGAAAGAGTGGTGGAGTCTACTTTCCTCCCACGTCTCAGCAAAGGAGGTTAGGGCAGAGATTCATCTTTTCTAGCAGCTACCAAAAGAAAAAAAAGCGCTCTTTGTTAGACCTGCAGTGCCTGAGCATGTTCCCACTCTCTGGTTTCTTGCAGGAATGTGCCGTCAAGAGGAGATTGAAGCTAAGCTTAAAAGGATCGAGAGCCTTATTTTGTCATTGGACAAAAAAGCAGTTCAAGGTATAACTTTTCATGAAAATGTCAAGATTAAAGGGTTTTTAAAGGGATAGAGCACTTTAAAATAAGAATTCAGAATCTCTTTTTTTAACATGAATAACTGATTTCTTCTGTGAAAGAAGAAGAGTTATTTGTCATAAAACAAGCCGTTCCTTTCCATACAAGGAAAAATGAATGGTGACCAAAGCTGTCAAGCTAGATTTTCAGTAAATAGCAACTCCTGTCAGGCATAGGGTAATTTTAATATTATTTATATTATATTATAATATTTATTGATATTTTGAAATTATTTCTAAAAAGCATATACAACTGTAAATACTATTATTTATCAATATTAAAAAAAACAACAAACATTATAAATGCTATTATCATATTTATTAATACTTTTTTCTAATTTGCATTTTCAAAATAATTTTTATTAAATATATTTTTTTATAAATACTACAATTTATTTAGATTTAGATTTTTAAATACAGTTTCTGTTATGTGATGGGACGCTGAAAACGGAATGCGGATCCAAACGCAGGTTTATTAACAAAGAGAATGGTCAGGCAAACAACGGTCGGGCAAACAGCTGTATACAGGCAAATTCAGAGTCGTGGTCATACAACAGACAAACGGTCAAAAGGCGGGCAGCAGACAACGTAAATAAACAAAACAACATAGCAAGGGTCTAGCAAGGCAGAGCAAGGAAATGCAAGACAAGGAAACCTGGGTCGTAATGTCACAAAACAGATAACAAGGCTCAGCAAAGATGTGTGTATGCGCTGTATTTAAAGTCCATGTAATCAGTCCATAACGATTCTCCGGCTGTATGTGTGAGCGTCTAATCAAAGTTAAACAGGAACCGGTGTGTACGAAGTGCATGACAGGATTTGTAGTTCTATATCGATCTGCAAGGATTAGATCGCTGCTGATTGTGACAGTTTGAGTTTTCAAATAACGTTTACATTTGTAACACTTTACAAATGCTACTATTTATTTATATTTCAATTTCAGTTGTTCAAATAATTAAATTTTTTTTAATAAGGTTACAATAAGGATCCACAATGTTTCACAAATCACTTATTAATCTTATTTAACTTTAATTTTAACATTATCAAATAAATCTTTTGAATTCAATGATGTACCGGTAAATATTATTTTTTATAAACCTTAGCTACATGAACTGACAATGAACAGTGTGTGTATAAAACATGTATAACTATATTTAATGAACAATGAATGTTTACGTAGTATAACCAATTTTTTTTTACATTTTTCAAATAAATAAAAATGATATGATACAAATAGATTGCTCATTGAATGATGTTGACCAATGAATCTTACTGTATAGTGTTAACGTTTTAATTACTTGCATTTGCATTTAACATTTTTATTATTTATTTTTTTCTTTTTAGCTTTATTTTTATAGATTAATTGATTGTTGTGTATCATAAATTGATCTCATTTTAATATTTAGTACTCCTGAAGGCAACATTTTTCATCTTCATTTTCGTCTTCATTCATGTGTTTATGACATATTTATTTCGGGGACAGTCATGGTCTAATGGTCAGAGAGTCAGACTTGTAAGCCAAAAGTTGCAGGTTTGGATCTCAGGTCCATCAGGAATTGTACTACCCAGGCTCATTCTGAAAATGTACCCCTATATATTTTGCAGAGAGCAAAATACGTCCCAGGAGGTACATTTTTTTGCAGTTTTTGTTTTTGCAAATGCACCAGAGGCCGCTGTTGACAAACTGACTAACTGCCTGACCAACCGACAGATTCTCCCACCCTCCCCCTTCCCTAAACCCAACCAGTAGTATTTTAAAAAGCACCAATTCACCTGCTTTCTGGAACCGTTCTTCACCGGACTCGAACCCCGTTGTTACAGTCAACTTCGCTCTCTGCATATCGAGTTTGCCGATGTACAGTACATGTGAAATGCAGCCATACGTACTTCTGGCTACATAATTTGCGATCTCTAGAAATGTATATAGGGCAACCTTTTCAGAATGAGTGAATTACTTGAATGAGTGAATGAAGTGAAGCTTAGCAGCTGTTAATCACCATCCACTTTCACTGTCTGAATGGTGTGAGATATTCATATTTGGGTGAACTGTCCCTTTAATTACAGTGCATGCCATTCTCAATATACATAATTCATCTGTCCCTGAATAAGAGTATTTTGACATTGATATATTTGGTATATCCTTTTCAAGCATCAAGGCCTTCAAGTACAGGTGGTGAGTAATTTGTGGAGTGGCTGCAACTATAGACTAATACAGTAGACATTTAACTATACCACAACACCACTGAGATTCATTTTTATTGACTTCTTATTATTTTACTGACTAATGAATGTTCTAACATGATCTTTCCTTCTCAAGGCAAGCAACCTATATCTCCCCTGGTCCTCTACTTCCCGCAGAAGAACGTGGAAAGCTTCGCCTTGGTGAACTTATCACATCCCATGGAGCTCAAATCCTTCACAGCCTGCATGAACGTCCAAATTCCCCCAATTCGAGACCTGACCGTGCTTTCCTACTCCACATCCCATGACAATGAGCTCATGATCTCCTTAGGCTCTGAAGTGGGTCTCTGGATCGGAGATGAGTTTGTAAATCTGAGTTTCGAACTTCAATCAAATGACTGGACAAACTACTGCTTTACCTGGGCGTCACACAACGGAGGGGCTGAGCTGTGGGTGAACGGAGTGGTCGGAAAGGAACGCTACATTAAGACAGGGTACATCATTCCTGCTGGGGGAAGACTCATTTTGGGGAAGGACCAGGACGGGTTTTTGGGGATTTCAGTTAACGATGCATTTGTTGGTCATATGAGTGATGTAAACGTTTGGGATTATGTGTTAACTGAGGGAGAGATTGTTGAGCAGATGTCGTGTGACAATGGGAAAGTGAAGGGAAACGTCCTGAGCTGGGGAGTCACTCAGCTCAGTCTGTATGGAGGAGTTCAGCTGCAGGGTGAACAGGTTTGCCATCGAGATAATAATAATAGAGAAACAGAGAAATAGAAAGAACAACAGGCTTTTAAACGAATGTTAATATCATCAACAATATTAGCTATATTGCTAACTTGTACTGTATGCTCTCCCAGGGGAATGACTGCAATTGTACGCATAATGATTTATGATATTCTATCTATCTGTGATTTACCAGTGTATTTTTAGCCAGCTGAATAATGGAAATCATATCTAAAAAAAAGTATAATAAATGATATTTGCATTCTTATTTTTGTGTTTTATTTAAACTGAATTTTTCTTCACAATGAAGAGACCATCATGAATAATTTGGTCTGAATATATTTGAAATAAGATTAAATCTCTTATTTAAGATTTTATAAATTTCTGAAACAATATTTCTAATTCATTCATTCATTTTCTTTTCGGCTTAGTCCCTTTATTAATTTGGGGTCGCCACAACGGAATGAACCGCCAACTTATGCAGCACATGTTTTTACGCAGCGGATGCCCTTCCAGCCGCAACCCATCACTGGAAAACATCCACACACACTCATTCACACAAACACACTACGGTTAATTTTAGCATACCCAATTCACTTGTACCACATGTCTTTGGACTGTGGGGGAAACCGGAGCACCCACGCGACACGGGGAGAACATGCAAACTCCAAACAGAAATGCCAACTGAGCCAGCCGAGGCTCGAACCAGCGACCTTGCTGTGAGGCGAACGTGCTACCCACTGCGCCACCGCGTCACCCTATTTCTGATACCACAAAGAGAAATATACACTATATCAATGTGTTTTGTAATATCGTCACCTTTAGAATTATAAGGTTCTATCTGACATTTTTGTCAAAATTGAGTTATTCACATATTCTTATTAAATGATGACTTCTTTTTTTTTACATTTTAATTTAAAAAAACAAAAAAGGATTTATCTACAAAGTCGAACTCTAGCTTACAAGTTTCTTTCTGTGAGCCGATCAGCATTTCGAATGCACCCATGAGGACCAATCAGGATCAGCTTTCTTTGTTATTCTGTCGGACTGCTCCCTTGACAGCAGGAAAAACCAGAAAGAAACATAAAATCAGAGTCGACTTAATAATGCCGCACCACACAAAATTGAGAAGAAACCTGAAACTAAAAAGATGTGTGCAAATGTGATGATTTAGAAGCATTTGTTGACATTGAGATGAAATGTTAAATTTTACATTGTTGAAAAAGAAACAGTTATTAAAAAATTTAATATATAATAAATGTGAAATATTTTTATTTGTATATATATATATATATATATATATATATATATATATATATATAGTATATATAGTCAGTGAAACATTTTCTCAGTGTTTATTAAACTCATTTGCTCATTGTCTGTTTTCTTTTAAAGTCTTTAAATTAGATATTAAGCCTTGAAGGGCAAATACTTAATTTAATGGGGCATATTTCTATAAATATGACCATATTAATTACATAAATTAACATCTGCAAAAAATAAAAATAAAAAATAAATAAAAATTTTCATTCTAAATTAATTTTCTCAAGCACCAACATATTGTTACAACCCCAATTTATATTTTTTGTGATTGCATTTGTTGAAAAGTAAAGCTTCAATTAATGATCTGCCAGACAGAACTTTGTAATTCCAAGAAAATGACTTTTTAGAATGAGAATGGTCAATCTTCATTTGCCCTGTTTGTTTTCCCCCAATTTGCAAATTTAAGACAATTTTGATAATTTACATGTAGAGTACATTTAGGGTCTCTGTCATGTTAATGTATGAAAGAGAACTGTTACATGCATATTGTTTGTTATATGGAATGCAAAATCTTGAAAGCTCAATATCTCAAAATCGTTCAGAGCGCAGATACTGTACAACCTTACAATTCCAAGGTGACGACATGTGATAATATGAAAGAAAAAGATATGATTATAATATTATATTTTCACTTCTTAGAAAAGGAAATAACTAGTGAAGTGGCTTTGTTAAAATAATACTAATAAAGGTTTGTTTAAGCCTTATACATTTATATCAGGGGTGCTCAACCCTGTTCCTGGAGATCTACAATCCTGCAGATTTCAGTTGCAACCCTTATCAAACACACCTGTCTGTAATTATCCAGTGCTGTTCAGGTCCTAATTAATTGGTTCAGGTGTGTTTGATCAGGGTTGAAGCAGAACTCTGTAGGAAGGTAGATCTCCAGGAACAGGGTTGAGCACCCCTGATATGTTCATCCATACATTTATTTAATAGGCTATTACTCACACAACATTTCGACCTACATGGTCTTCATCAGGACCTGTTGAAGACCATGTAGGTCGAAACGTTGTGTGAGTAATAGCCTATTAAAAACTTTATTGAGAGCTAAAGTGGCAGTGTTGCCAATTTTTTTGATCTTTTGCTACTGTTTATTTTTGATCGAGCACCTGCCTCTGAGATTTGTTAGATGTGCACACAATTCAGTTTTTTGCATCCATACATTTATAACATACTCAATATAGTAATCAGATAGTAGATCAAATAATTTGATCTTTATGATAGCAAAAATGGCAACACAGTAGCGCAGTGGGTAGTGTTTTTGCCTCATAGCAAGAAGGTCGCTGGTTCGAGCCTTGGCTGGGTCAGTTGGCATTTCCGTGTGGAGTTTGCATGTTCTCCCCGCGTTCGCGTGGGTTTCCTCCGGGTGCTCGGGTTTTCCCCACAAGTCCAAAGACATGCACTACAGATGAATTGGGTAGGCTAAATTGTCCGTAGTGTATGTATGTGTGTGTGCATGAGAATGTATGGGTGTTTCCCAGTGATGGGTTGCAGCTGGAAGGGCATCCGCTACGCAAAACATATGCTGGATAAGTTGGCGATCCATTTCACTGTGGCGACCCCTGATTAATAAAGGGACTAAGCCGAAAATAAAATAAATGAATGAAGACTTAAAAATGCTAAATGATATCAGTAAATAATACATTTACCATGAAGGTATTTTTTAAATAAAATATATTAATTTTTATGAGATGGTTACATCAATCACTAAACCTTTACTGAAATTGACATCACAACCATATAAAACAACAGCAAAAATATAAAAGAATACAAAAAGTACATTTGTAAGAAACAGGCACATGCATTTTAAACCAAAATATACATATCATTCTGAATCTTACATATTCTTTGTGATTAATCCAAATTACAGAATCCAAGAAAAGGCATAATATAAGTATTTTTCAACACAGGATTGAAGGATCACACAGGATTGAAACATAAAAGATTAGAACTAATTGCAGATGCATGAACATGTCCTGTGTGAGTAACTCTAACTCTTACCCATTCAGAGAAATGTGCTGCTAATTTCCTGTCCGCAGTTTCCCTCTCCCGTCTCTTTGATCTCAGAGTCTGAGGCCTCCGCCATAATCTCCACCTTGTTTCTCTGAGCAAACAGCTTGCTGGTCTCCAGAAATGTCTTGTTTTTAGTCTCTGGGATGACAATCCAGATGTAGATCAGTGTGGCGAGGCAGATGCAAGCAAAAATGATGAAGCTGTATGGGCCCAGGCCTCTCTGTAAACACACACACGAGGAACACATTTCTCTTAGTAACTCCTTCAACTCCTCTTTGATGATTTGCTTTGATGATTATTTTTTTTTACTTTAAAAGGTTTTTCACAAATTTCCTGACAAAACTGAGTAAATCCTCAGAAACAGATGAATTCAGAAAACCAAATCAGTTGGTCCAGTACTGTGACTGTGCTAACTCCCTGATGTTCTTACATCAAAGCTATTTTCATTTATCGTTTAGGGGTAAAAATAAGTTTTAAAAACACATTTTCAGTTATATACTTTTGGAGAACATACATAAATATGTGGTGAAAATGTAAGTATGTGCTGCACACTTTTCTTTTAATAACAATAAATTGAAGTAATGAGAAACTACCCACATAGCAAAATATCTCTGGCCCAGCTCTGGCCCACTCAATCAGCTTTTGCCTGGCCCACATGCCACAGTGAATTACGGTACATGACTCTTGTAATGTATTTTAAATGTGTGTCAAGATAGGCCAAACTTACATGGCCCACATTTCAATTATTAACATCTGGGCCAAATACTACATTTTACATCTGGCCCAAGCATTGTGTGTCGCCTTAAAGACGGTGCCACCTCTGCCAAACCAGGGCCACGTTTGGCCCATATGCTGTATGCCAGAGCTGAATGAATGCCTGCTGTGCCAGATTTATGCCAAATCTGGGCCAGAATTCTTTGCTACATGGGTAGCAGTTCAGAAATGCTCATAGTACCATACTAAAGTATTTTTACACAAG
Source organism: Danio kyathit (assembly GCA_903798195.1). NCBI lineage: Eukaryota > Metazoa > Chordata > Actinopteri > Cypriniformes > Danionidae > Danio > Danio kyathit. The sequence goes on along the minus strand of LR812541.1, from coordinate 25,989,018 downwards.
ATTTGCAGTTTAGTACTTAAACCAAGTCATGTCACTTTGAAAATTGATGAGCAATAAAAATGTCTTAATACTTGTTATATGCATGCAAGCACAGCTGCCAATGAAACTTCTGTATTTGACAATATATTTACATATGAGATATAATCTCATATGTATCTCAGACTTCCAATGTCAGACACAATGCTCTCAATGGAGCTAGTGACGTAGGTCGCCTCTATGGACGCACTGGCCCTGTGTGTGCATTAAAAAGCATTGTATGGAGCTCAGATTGCTACTGCACCAGGTTTGCATCCAGACACCTCTCAAACAGTGCTTTTATTCATTAATGAAATCATATTGTATACTTATTATGTTGTATTATTGTATATTTATTGTTTCAAATGGAGAGATATGATTATTTTGGACATGTTACTTTAAAAAAATATGTAGTTATAGTTGTTACTTCTCAAAAAAGAAAGAAAGAAAGAAAGAAAGAAAAAAGAAAGAAAGGAAAAAAGAAAGAAAGAAAGAAAGAAAGAAAGAAAGAAAAAATAAAGAAAGGAAGAAAGAAAGAAAGAAACCGAGTGAGTAACTGAATTACATCATTGTAAAAGTTACTAATTACCTTGGAAGATAACTATTGTGCTACTTTTTAAAATAAAAATGTCAAAAACAATGTCTGCTTTAAAAGCAGAGCGCACACTATCACCTAACAATCTGCGTCTTTACATTTTCAAAATATTTATTTCTGTGTGCTTTATAAGTCACAGATGAAAACCCCTTCAGTGAGCTTAATATATACAGTGCATCCGGAAAGTATTCATAGAGCTTCACTTTTTCCACATTTTTTTTATGTTACAGCCTTATTCCAAAATGGATTAAATTAATTTATTTCCTCAAAACTCTACACACAATAGCCCATAATGACAATGTGAAAAAAAGAGTTTTTTGAATTGCTGCAAATTTATTAAAAATAAAAAAAATCACATGTACATCAGTATTCACAGCCTTTGCTCAATACTTTGTTGATGCACCTTTGGCATCAATTACAGCCTCAAGTCTTTTTAAACATGATGCCACAAGATTGGCACACCTGTCTTTGGGAATTGTTGCCCATTCCTCTTTGCAGTACCTCTCAAGCTCTATCAGGTTGAATGGGAAGCGACGGTGTGCAGCCATTTTCAGATCTCTCCAGAGATGTTCAATAGGATTTAGGTCTGGGCTCTGGCTGGGCCACTCAAGGACATTCACAGAGTGGTTGTGAAGCCACTCCATTGATATTTTGGTGGTGTGCTTTGGGTCATTGTCCTGCTGGAAGATGAACCGTCGCCCCAGTCTAAGGTCAAGAGTACTCTGAAGCAGGTTTTCATTCAGGATGTCGCTGTACATTGCTGCATTCATCGTTCCCTCTATCCTGACTAGTCTTCCAGTTCCTGCTGCTGAAAAACATCCCCACAGCATGATGCTGCCACCACCATGCTTCACTGTAGAGATGGCATTAGCCTGTCATGAGCGGTGCCTGGTTTTCTCCAAACGTAATGCCTGGCATTCACTCCAAAGAGTTAAATTTTAGTCTCATCAGACCAGAGAATTTGGTTTCTTATGGTCTGAGAGTCCTTCAGATGCCTTTTGGCAAATTCCAGGCGGGCAGTGGCTTCCGTCTGGCCACTCTACCATACAGGCCTGATTGGTGGATTGCTGCACAGATGGTTGTCCTCCTGTAAGGTTCTTCTCTCTCCACAGAAGAACGCTGGAGCTCAGACAGAGTGATCATTGGGTTCTTGATCACCTCCCTGACTAAGGCCCTTTTCCCCCAATCACTCAGCTTAGATGGCTCTAGGAAGAGTCCTGGTGGTTCCAAACATCTTTCACTCATGGATGATGGAGGCCACTGTGCTCATTTGAACTTTCAGAGCAGCAGAAATTTTTCTGTATCCTTCCCCAGCCTTCTCCCTCAGTTCCTTTGTCTTCATGCTTGGTTTGTGCTTTGACATGCACGGTCAACCCTGGGACCTTATATAGACAGGTGTATGCCTTTTCAAATCATGTCCAATCAACTGAATTTACCACAGGTGAACTCCAATAAGCTGCTAAAACATCTCAAGAATGATCAGTGGAAACAGAATGTACCGGAGCTCAATTTAGAGCTTCACGGCAAAGGCTGTGAATACTGATGTACATGTGATTTTTCAGGTTTTTTATTTTTAATAAATTTGCAACAATTTCAAAAACTCTTTTTTCACATTGTCATTATGGGGTATTGTGTGTAGAATTTTGAGGAATAAAATTAATTTAATCCATTTTGTAATAAGGCTGTAACATAAAAAAATGTGGAAAAAGTGAAGCGCTATGAATACTTTCCTGATGCACCGTATATATATAATGGCACATTTTATGGTGCGTAACAGTAATGGCATTGCAACATGGGAAACATTAATTTGTTTAATTACTTGTTACTGAAAAAAGTAACATCATTTTTATTTACAGTATAAAGCTATTATTCCCATCACTGGAAATTATGTTTTTATGTATTTTTTTCATATTTGCCTGAAGTATATCAGGACCTTTGAAACTATGACCTCTGACCTCTAGAAAAGGGAAGACCAGGCCGACTGTGAAGTTAGATAGCCAATGAACGGATCCGGCCACCATGAAGGCTGGAGGTCTAGATGACTGCCGGAACATCTCAGTGGTGATTACAGTGGGAATAGGACCTGCGAAACGATGCAGCAAAGGCTGTCAAAATGGCATATTCTATCATAAGACACTTCATCTTTTATAGAGATTGCTTGAAACACTGTGCTGCTTTTACAGTCTGTTTTACAGCCACTTTAAAGCACTTCTCTCGCCTTCACTCCAGAGTTTTAATGTACAGTTCCAGAAACGGCTGCATAAATCTACTGCCATTCCCCACCAAAGAACACAGCAAAAATAAAATGCCCCTATGGGATTGGCATGAACTCACTTGGACCGATGGCATGTCCGATGACGTAAACAATGACACAGACGATGCTGACGTAGGGGATCCAGTCCAATGTAGACTGTGGGTATAAAGGGCAGCAGTTATTCCTCCACATTTATAACCCTGCATTTCCCATATAGACCCAAGAGGCAAATCTGTCAGCACGGCACATTCACAGCTCCAAAATTAAAATCTCTGCTGGGACTGAGATTTTACTACACCTATAGCACTCGTCTGTCTGTAAACAAGAATTTACTACAACCATAATAGGCCATATAAAGAAACTCCCTTTAGAAGTTCAGATAGGCTGGTCATAAAAATGAACTCTTAAATATATTGTGGTTAATTGGATGTTATTCAGAACAATATTTTAATTAGCATACACACTTTTAAAGGTCTCATGAAATTAAAATAGTGTTTTTTTAGATGTTAGTATCAGTAGGTTTAGATATATCTAAAGTATAACGGTGATAAAACTAGCATTTAGAAGATATAAACTCTCTGTAGAAACACTCTTCTCTCTTATGCACCTGACACTTTATTTAAGCTCAATCTTACAAGAACTCAATAATGAAAACGATGTTTACTATAAAATGTACCACAATCATGTTACATGCTTGTTTCAACCTTAACTAACTCTTGCACAATATTAAACCTTAAAGGGGGGTGGTCCACTACGATATCATATTTTAAACTGTAGTTTATGTGTAATGTAGCTGTGTGAACATAAACAACATCTCTGAATGTAATACGATCAAAGTTCAATGCAAATGGAGACATTGGCTTTTAGAGTTAGCTTAGCAAAGCCTACAGCGAACAAAGTTTGGGGACTACAAAAAAAAAAATACATTCGGGGTGGTGAGATTACAAATGCTTCAGGTTACGTGCATTCAAGACGCACATACACCCCGAGCAGCAAAGAGGCGTGGCCAGAGGTACTGTATTGTTATAGTAGAGAAAGCTAAAATGCCGTCCAAACGCTGCTGTTTCCACAGAGCTTGTTCTGTTTCTGTATTTGGGCTTCCAAAGGACATGACACAAAGAGAGAAGTGCTTACAGTTTAATTATAATTATGTTCCAGAGAATTATAAAAATATATATAGCTAGCATTTGATAAAGGACAGCTTCCAGAATCTCTCCCAGTTCAGTGCTGGATTCGGCTAAAACTCTTCCAACCGACGAAGCTGTGGACACAATCTGTCAGTATTTCTATTTGTTTAAATTGATCAATTACATGCACAGTGTCTAGCGTTAACGTTATGTTGTAGCGTGGATGTAAACAAGGATGTAAACAACAGGAAATGTTGTTTGGCAATGCTAACAATCTAGATAGAAATTCATATTTATTAGTCAAACCTCTGTAAACACCCACAATCTTCGGCAGCGCTGCAATGTCTCTTTATGCAGCCGCTTTCCGTGCATTCTACATCTTAAATAACAAACTTGCAAAAGATATCTGAATGTTTTATATTACTTACACATGCTTATTCCGAAATAAGCGGGAAAAACAGGTTTTATTTTAGAGAGCAGGCGTGAGGTTCAGCTGTGTCCTTTTCATTTTATGTCTCATTCTAAAACAAACTGTCATGGCTAACAGCTACTGTTTACACAGCGCAAAAGCGCGTGCTTGTAGGGGCGTGATCTGGTTACGTGGAGCCGATCCACAAATCACAGCAAATTATGTTAGCTGACCAATAAGAGCCTCCTGAGGATGGGCCTTTCGGAGGAACTAGGAAATATGACAGTCGTTTTCATGTTAGCTGAGTAGCTGTATATAATCAAAGTAAAATAAATGAAAAAATAGCATGATTTTCTACAAATGAAGCATGAGCACACATTGATTTGTATCTTATTAACAAAACCAAGCCTTAAAAATACACCCTGGACCACCCCTTTAAATACCTCTTTCGCACAACATCCTGCACAACATTATTCAATCTCATGTAAAAGTACTTGTATAGCCTATCTTAAGTATACTTAAGTATCTTATAGTATACAGTATGTTGGTTATGCATAGGTTTTATAAAATAGCTCTCATGTCCAGTGTTGTGTTTGTATTTATGATTAATTTATGTAGCACCGTGGTCCTGTGAGACATGACATTTCATTCCTCTGTATGTCCACACATGTAGCGGAATGACAATAAAGTTTGACTTGACTTGACTTGATATAAATCTGATATAAACACCCAAAGCTGGCAGTTAGTCACTAGCACCTAAATGGATCAATGATTGTTTTTGACATCAACTCAGTTTCTCATCAAATTTTCTGACCAATCAAATGCTATAGTATCTGACAACATGTCCTGCACTATTACAGACACTTCTCATTTTCTTTCCATTTGATGCACTTGATCTAAACCACTCTCACTGGAAAAGCTGTGAAAAAAACATGAAACACGTTGGCTGTTTTTATAAAGTTGAGGAGCTACTATATGTCCTGCCCTGTCTTCATGTTTCATTTGATATTATGTCAAATTTCTAATACAAAATGCATATTTCAAAGCACTTCACAGAACCTTTAAGAGATGATGATTCCCTTAATTCTTAAAGGAAATGAATTCCCTCACCATTTACTCACACTGAAATGTTTCTCATTTAAACACAAAACAAAGAATGTTGGAAGCCAGAAGCCAATAGTTACAATGAAAAACAATGGCTGCTTTTCCCCCAAACTCCTCAATACAACTTTCTTTATGTTCAACACAAAAGAGAAATTCAAACTGGTTAGGAACAAGCAGAGGGTGAATAAATTATTGCAGAATTAAACATTTTGGTTGAAATTTCCATTTAATAAACAACCCAACTCATGTAGCAAAAAATTCTGGCCCAGATTTGGCATAAAGGTGGCACAGCAGGCATTTATTCGGAACTGGCATACAGCATGCGGGCCAAACCTGCCCTGGTTTGGCAGAGGTGGCACCGTCTTTAAGGGGGCACACAATACTTGGGCTAGGTGTAAAATGTAGTATTTGGCGCAGTTGTTTAAAATGGATATGTGGGCCATGTAAGTCTGGCCTATATTTACCCACATTTAAAATACATTACTTTATTTTTGAATAAAAAAAAATTATTCTACCTATTACAATAGGTTGCTTCGAGAAAAAGCACCCCCATAAGGCCGCAATGCTTCATGGGTTTATCAATTTCATTCCCACATAGCAAACGGACTTGGCCCAAATGTGGCATCATTACGGCACTGCTGACGTGTTGCGGTCACTGGCATGCATAATGTCAGCCGAATGTGGGCCATGCATGGCAATTATGGCACTGCATGCATGACGGCAAACTACATTTGGGCCAGTTGTAGATGGGAGGTGTGTGGCCCAGATCAGTGTAGCAATTGTTCACATTGTTTAGGTAACATTAGGCTGGGTTATGGCTCAGTTTTGGGGTTTCTGGTTAAAGGGTGGTGTTGATATAGATAACTTATAGCTGAGAATCAGTACCAATAATAAACCTGTTTTGGCCTAGTTCAGGGCCAGTTAAGGGTAATAAATTGGCTGAGATTCGGGCTGGTTATGGCCCATGTGTGGCCCTTGTCTTTAATCCAGTTATGGGCCACTTCAGGACCGTCATTCTTTGCGGTACTGGGGCCGAGGAAAAAGTTATTGTGTGGCCCGGAGCTGGGCCAGAAAACATTTGCTATGTGGGTTGCAGTCATGACACACCAACATATTTGGCCCAGTTCAGGCCCAGTTATGGGTTATTAACTTGGCTGAGACTTGGCCCAGATATGGTCCATGTTTGGTCCTTGTCTGAAAGCCAGACTTTGTCCAACCATGTACCGTAATTCACTGCAGCATGTGGGCCATGCAAAAGCTGATTGTGTGGGCCAGAGCTGGGCCAGAAAAATTTTGCTATGTGGTAAGCTGACATGTTTGAAGGAGAAGAAGAAATTTTAAGAAATGCAACATTCAAAACTTTACCTGAAAGTAGAGCGCAATGGTCAGAATAACACATGCTGCACAGCAGATGCCAAAGCCGATCAGCAGCAACAACTTTCTTCCAGATTTCTCCACTATGAACACCTACAGAAACAGAAAAAATTTTTTTAATCCTTTTTTGTGAAGAAATATGCTTGTCAAATAAGCAGTATCAAATTTGTTCACCCACAAATGACAATTCTGTCATCATTTACTCACTCTTTACATGTTTCAAACCTTTACAAGTTTCTTTCTGTTGTTAAAGACAAAATAAGATATTTGAAAGAATGCTGAAAACCTGTAACTGCTGACTTCCATAGTACAACCCCTGGCAAAAAGTATGGAATAAATACTCTTGGAAGACGTTCATTCAAATGTTTAATTGTGTAAAACCAAACACATACATGCCACAAAACTATTTCCATTCAATCCAACCTTCTGGTTGTATAAAACACTTAGAAAAAGAAAAGAAAGAACACTGTAGTCAACTACAACTCTTTTTTAAGATCAAACAGAGGGAACAATACGGAATCACACAAATCTGAGGAAAATCATATGGATTCACCATGTACTTGCAGTTTTAAAGGTGCAAAGGTGTTGAATCAAGCTGATTGACATAACTCATGGGTCCAACACGAGAGATGTCAGTTGAAACAAAGGGGAAGATTATCAAACTTCTCAAAGGTAAATCTTCACGAAATGTTGCAAAAGATGTTGGTTGTTCCCAGTCAGCTGTGTCTAAAATCTGGACCAAGTACAAATCAATTGGGAAGGTTGTAGAAGTGAAGCTAGTAGACCAAGGAGTACAGAGACAGAAAGCTTAAAGCAATATGCCTTCAAAACAGAAAATGCACAACAGAGCAAATATTAATATTATTTATTATTACTTAAAGGAAATTAGTTTACAGTTATATCCTCTGTCTAAGAACCAGAACTGGTGAGGATGTGTCCGTGAGCAGATGTAACTGGCCAGCATACTGACTCTAAGCGACTTCAGTTAAACGATGAACCATTAACTGAAAATAAGGATTTATTTGGTTAATCCAGGGGTGTCCACACTTGCTCCTGGAAGGCCGTTGTCCTGCAAAGTTTAGTTCCAACCCCAATCAGACATACCTGGGCTACCTAATCAAGCTCTCACTAGGCTTTCTAGAAACATCCATGCAGGTGTGTTGAGGCAAGTTAGAGCTAAAGTCTGCAGGGCACCGGCCCTCCAGGGCCGAGTTTGAACACCGCTGGGTTAATCGATCTAATAGACCAAATTACAACCTATAAGGTGATCAGCTTGAATTGGATGAATCTACATTTAAATTATTATAAATTGGAGTCAGATTAAATTTGGAGTTGGAAACAGTATAAAATAAATTTTAACATATAAAAATATTTCTTTTCACATGTGTTAAAAAGGCTTACATGGATTTAACCTTCACCCATGCTGTTAGTTCTGTCATAGGACGAATAGATGGACCCTTGCACTACACAATTAAACAATTGAATGAACATCTTCCAAGAGTAGTGATTCCATACTTTCTGCCAGAGGTTGTATTTGTTTTTTCTACTTTAGAATTTTATATTTACAGGTTTTCATCTTTCTTCAAAATTTCTTCTTTTATGTTCAACAGAAAAAAAAGAGTACATTTTCATTTTTGTAGGGGTGAACTATCTCCTTAAATCACAAAACAAAATAAACAAAAGAGTGACTTACAGCTGTTATGGTCATGAAGACATTTACAGCTCCTGTCCCGACAGTCACATACTGAACATGATCTTCACTCACTCCTGCTGAGCTGTAGATGCTGTCAGCGTAGTAATAAATCTGAGGAAAGGGTTAAAGCTATGATTTAGTTGCCCAAACCTATTAGAGATATATAACAGCACACTCATGCTTTCAGAGAAAAGGGTGTGGGAGATAATCAGCCGTGTGCTGTTATTCAGACGGCTGCTTACAGCGTTGACTCCTGACAGTTGCTGGCCCATGTTCATGAAGATCACAGACAGCAGCTGCCAGCGCAGAGAGCGGAAGGTGAAGAGGTTGAGCAGAGAGAGTCGACCTTCTGCTCGCTCCGACTGCTCCTCAACACGCATCTCACAAAGCTCCTCATCCACGTCCTCACAGCCTCGCAGACGCTGCAGGCCTACAATACAGTCAGTTTAAGCACATTCACTGGCATTCAGCTAGTCAGATATATTGCTTATTTTTGCACTAAAGTTGAACTTGATTGTATGTCACTGTCCCAGTAAGTTTACATCACTTTTTGCACTTGAATCTTAATCTAATTATGACAAAATATATATAATTGGAAATGTCTAAGACTTTTGAATACATATTTTACCACATTCTTTTGGTTTTTGTTATGTAGGAAGGGTAATAGATTAAAACATACTATAGATACAACCTGTCTGACCATTTACAATTATTAGAATCAGAATGAGGAAAAGCTTTATTGCCAGGTATGTTTACACATACAGTATGAGGAATTTATTTTCATTCTAGAAGTTTACACAAAATGGCAGTGACAGGACAATAAAACAGATAATAAAGGAATAAAATAAATAAAAAAATAAGAATATACAATTTTGAAAAATGTTACAGTATATTATTATACACAATATTGTATGTATAGCTATATTATATGCTAATTAAATGTTAACTATGTGTGTTGTTAAATAAACAGATGTATGTGTGTATAAATAGTGTTTGTTAATTTCTTATCAAAAGATTATACTGTAGTCAAAACATAAAGCAATAATGACAGACTATATATAATTTGTAAGCTTAAAATGTCTAGTTTCCATATCTGGGGACTGACTTTTGATAGATATTACTAATCAACACCTATTTAATAATTTGCAAAAGAATACTCTTTAGATTCGTAAAGCATTACTTTGCTACAGCAATCCACATGTAAAATTTAGTTTAGATGTTTTTAGAGGCTTAATTCAAATCAAATACCACCAAACTGCCAATACTACTTCACAATTTTATGTCTGCTTTAAAAAAATTGTCAAAAGTATGAAAATTATTTATATTCCTCAAAACATAGAGGGCGCTGTTGTATGGACATCAATGGAAACTGGAGGTCTGCAAATGGTGATGTTTGGTACTGCAACCAAACAAAATCTTGCTGTTGCATTGTAGCTCATTTTTTGAGATATCAATTTCAAATTTGGAATGTAATTTGTTTAGATATTTAGCTTTGATTTCTGTGAATTTTAGGCTAAAACATGTTTTATAAAATACACATTTTATGTATTATAATAACACATACATTTATTGTTTTATCATTTTCAAAAACACAAAGGCACACAACTTTTAATTTATTTAACTTTTTGGACTTTTTTTTTTTTTTACTTCAGCTACAATCAGACATTTGTCTCCTTAAAAATGAGCTTAAATCTGTGCACCAAAGCTTTGATAATTGGCAAATCATTAAATTGTATATAATTTCCATATCTATGTTCAAAAAAGTGGAGTTAGACGGTTTAGGGTTTAATCATGAATTAGTGAATGAGCTGTTTTAAACCGTGACACACTCATAAAGCTAATCATTTACCATTTACCATTTAGTAAGCAACTCACACATACACTTTAAATCTCTCAATTTGCACCTCAATGAATCTACTTTGAATGAATCAATTGAATGAACTTAAATTATCCACAAAGCCAGCTACAAAAAATTCACTAAAACTCCAAGAGTATGGGATGAGTATGGGAATGTAGCCATTTAGACAAGATTATTCAAATAGTTTCAATAACAAAATATGTTACACAAAAAGGATTAAAATGCTGATTAAGAAAATTGTTTTTGCACTTAATAAGGCCTTGAGGTGCTGCAACCAACAAGGTTATTTCTTCGGAAACAATAAAGCATTGAAAAATGTCCAAATGTTGTAAACTGATTGCATAAGACATCGAATTGATAAAGGCTACCATACTCCACCATAAAGCCTCTGTAATCTTGATGGGTTCATCATTGGTGCACATCGCACTGTGAAACTCATATGGTCTTTGTGTGCTCTGACATGGGAGACCAAAATAACTCCTTCTGTACCTTTCCTGGCAGTTTTTTCATCCCCCTTCTGTATGAGCATGTAGCGAGGGCTCTCAGGGAAGAAAGGCAGAAGCAGCAGCTCAATGGCAGCTGGAATCCCTGTGAGACCCAACATGATGGGCCAGCCTAGAGAGACAGAGAGATAACATGGCACATCACAACAAGCAGGACTGCAGCATCTCATTAAACACAGAATGTAAGAGTACACAAAAATGGAGGTTTGGTTTGTATCTCAGTTGTATATATTTTGGTGTAGAGGGGAAAATACTGCACAATACACATACAATTGATAACTGAAAATAATTGCCCTTAAACTAATTCAGTAATTACAATTTTAAGGATATAAGAATTTAAGGAACTAAGCAGTAATAATGGAAAAATGTGTTACAAGCATATTACTGTCCTAAAATATACAAAAATAACAATTAACAACAGAACCAAAGTATTATATTCACTGAAATTCGTTTTTAGATATGATAATCAAAAACAAAAACTGAAACTGAACAATATATGTAAATTGCAACTCGTTTCATTAACATTTAAATCTAAATATTAAAAATTGATTACTCCAAATAATATGAAATATATTGTTGAAATATGAGTTTTTGAAATTAAATTTCATTAAAAATATATATTTAATATCAAAGAAATCCTTAACAGGTTACATAATAAATGATATATATATGGGCACATACTGTAATAAATGATTTGACATGTTAGATGACAATAAGGGAAAATAAGGGCACCTATTTTACCCCTTTTACAAAATGTAAGATTAGCCTTTGATTTATCTTCCTCAAAATACCCATCAGATTATTTATTATAGCCTACAAAATCTCCCCATCCTGGTGTCTGAGTACATTGTAGCAATTTTTGTAGCCTGTGGCTTTAAATGCAAATGAGCTGCTTCTCCCTGCGCTGCATCATATAAACAGCTGAAAAACAGCTCATTAGTCAAAAATACCAAGTAAGTTTATTTCATGTATTTGTGGTGGAGTTTATTCAAGCATTTCTGCAACGATGAGTCTCACACAAATGCCGCTTGTCGTTCAAACAAGTGCGCGTTTACTGACACCATGCGGTTGATTTTAGCGGTTAGGAATTACAGTGATTTTACTTTATAACAAACATGCTCTGTTTTAAAAAGGTTTCAAACTTAGAAAACTTATAAAAATCAGAGAGTTGGAACAAATATTTAAATCCCAGTTTCTGTGCAAAAAAATGTTATGTGGGCCTTAAAATCACTGGAATTTGGGTCCTATTTTAACGTCTGGAGATTAAAAAAAAGAGAGTGCACACAGTTCTGTCCAAACAGCTTACAAAAGTTGATTTTTATCATAAGTGCCCTTTAAAACAATTATTGTTTGAATTTCTGAATAAAATGAACAGAATTGATGAGCTTTTGTTTCCTGACAAAACAACAAAACACATTTTCAATCTACTTGACTTTATGGGAATTGTTCTATATAATTGCAAGTAAAGTATCAGTGTTTCTGAAACAGCATAAAAGACTTGGTATTTAAAGAATTGCTATTTATTTGATTAAATAAAGATATATAAAACTGGAGGTTTCAAAATAGGTTTCACACATGCAAACACCACTCTACTTGTAGAACTGTAAGCCCTGTACCTTAAAAAGATAGTTCACCCAAAAATCTAAACTCTGTCATCATTTACTTGTCCTTGATTTGTCCCAAAAACACTCAAACAGGTTTGGAAGTCAAGTCAAGGGTGAATCAATGATGGTTGGATTTGTATTTATAACTATGCACACTGTTAGAGTCCTGCATCAAACTTATTTGCACTATTGCCTCAAAACAATTTGACAAAAATCCCATGCAATTGGGAAATTACCTTCTTTATTTCCTAGGATACTGCGAATACCAAATATCTGTGCAACAAGAATACCAACGGTGATGAAAAGCTGTGGGACAATCCCAACGGCCCCTCTGTAATTCTTGGGTGCGATCTCTCCCAAATACATAGGCACCACATTGGAAGACAGACCTAAAAAACACAGCCACACTGTCATGCTTAAACACATATGATCCATACTGACAGGTGGAATATACTACTGACCTGCGCAGATGCCCACAAGAAAACGTGCGACAATGATAATCTCGAATGACCCCGCCACTTCACTCACACCCATCATTATAGCGGGAACAATAGAGAAGATGTTATTGAACAGGAGTGTGCCTTTTCTGTAAGTCAATCAACACATAGGGGGAATAAAAATTGGAATTTAATGCAATGCTCTGGCAGAAGCTGTCATTGGATGTTACCTTCCAAATTTGTTCACTAATGAAGCCACCATGAGAGAGCCGAAAAACCCACCCAGTGGATACATGGACACTGTTACGGACCACAAGAGGGTGAGGAGATTGTCTGACATTGGGCCATAACGATCCACATATATTCGCCTGTAGAACTGCTGCATCTCCTTTAAGCAGAATATTAAAGTATATCAGATGTGAACAAATGACAGTTGCATAATATAATATAATATGATATAATATAATATATGGTGGTTCATTCCACTGTGGCGACCCCGCAAGGGACAAAGCCGACAAGAAAATAATTGAATGAATGAATAATATAATATAATATAATATAATATAATATAATATAATATAATATAATATAATATAATATAATATAATATAATATAATATAATATAATTTAATATAACATAATGTAATATAATATAATATAATATAATATAATATAATATAATATAATATAATATAATATAATATAATATAATATAATATAACATAACATAACATAACATAATTATAATATAATATAATATAATATAATATAATATAATATAATATAATATAATATAATATAATATAATATAACATAACATAACTATAAAATATTATAATATAATATAATATAATTATAATATAATATAATATAATTTAATATAACATAATATAATATAATATAATATAATATAATTTAATATAACATAATATAATATAATATAATATAATATAATATAATATAATATAATATAATATAACATAACATAACATAACATAACATAACATAACATAATTATAATATAATATAATATAATATAATATAATATAATATAATATAATATAATATAATATAATATAATATAATATAATATAACATAACTATAAAATATTATAAAATATTATAATATAATATAATATAATATAATATAATATAATATAATATAATATAATTATAATATAATATAATATAATTTAATATAACATAACATAATATAATATAATATAATATAATATAATATAATATAATATAATATAATATAATATAATATAATATAATATAATATAATATAATATAACATAACATAACATAACATAATTATAATATAATATAATATAATATAATATAATATAATATAATATAATATAATATAATATAATATAATATAATATAATATAATATAATACATGCCAACATACAAATATTTTAAAATATGGGACTTGAGGGTTAAAAAAAAATCTAAATACTGAGAAAAATGCATTTAAAGTGGTCCATTATTAAAATTTATTTTTGATATTTTTATGGTACAGAAATTTACTAAATCTCTTTATGGAACACAATATTAATTTAATATTGTTATTACTTTTGGTATAAGAGATAAAATATTTAATTTTTACCCATACAATGAATGTACTTCTTAATGTTGCCAAAAATATACCCGTGCAACAAATATATACATCACATATAATATGATACGATACAATACAACACTATATGAAACAATAGAATATAATTACTGGGGCAGGTGAGTTGACAACAGCTACATTGTATCCATATTGAAAAGATGAGCCAAATCCAGCAATCAGAGAGGCTGCAGCCAGGATCAGCGTCACCTTCTGCAAAATTGCATAAAGTTTAAACATGTAAATGCTACCTAACTTCTACATTAAACATTATTTTTAAACTACGTAAACTCTGCAGCACACTGGAAAAGGCAAACAAATTCTTGTCTGTCTGCTAGCTGTTCGAAAAAGACAAGTATCGATAAAATTTACATTAACTTGAATATAATGTTGATTCAAAAGTACTCACCCCCTTTTTTTCACCTTTCTTCATGTTCACTTCTTCATTCATGGTTTAAAACTACAGTACGTCTAGAAAGTACACCAGTTAAAAGAAATGACTGCTGATTCTCTATACTGTACTTTGGACATTGGAGCCAACCCTGAGAACCAAGGTTAGAGTTGTTTAGTATTAAAGCAACAGATATAAACAGATAAAAGCAAGCTATCTACTTATTTGAACCAATAAGGAAAACACATAATATTAGAAGCATCAATTATTGGGCTACTGGTACTATGAAATCTTTAGATCTTTGTGAGTTTTCAAGTATCAAATTACACATAAACTCCTCTCTTTATGTTTGTGCTACGTACTATTAATAATGGAAGAGGCCTCAATGATGTGTTCTACACTCAAAAATGACTTTTGCTGCTTGTTTAAACTAATTAATTAAAAAAATGAGTTGAAACAACACAATTCTTAAAGGGCATCAATGATGAAAATCAACTTTAGTAAGCTGTTTAGACAGAACTGTGTGTATAGTGTGTCGATATTGAAGTGATATAAACCCAGCAAGTCTCTTTTTTAAAATTTACTGATGTTAAAATAGGACCCAAATCCCAGTGATATTGAGGCCCACTGCAACGTGAGGTAGGAGTGCGGTTTTCCCTGCCCACCGATTAATTGACACGTGCAATGTTTCTATAATAACATGTATACACATGTCCACAGAACATTTTTAGCAAATAAACTGGGATTAAAATATTTGTTACAACTCTCTGTGATTTTTATAAGTTTAAAAGTTTTTAAAACAGAGCATGTTTGACAGGCCCGGATTAAGAATTCAGAGGCCCCTGGGCACAATGTCTTGTAGGCCCCCTACAAGGCCGCACCGTTGAATTAAAAAATAAGATTAATATAATATTTTTTAAATAAAGTTAATCTATAATATTTTTCCCACATTTTTAAAATAAACGACATAGTACATATATTTATAGTCAACAAAGATTTACCTGATTTTAAAAGCATTTAAAGCACACTTTGATAAAAATACTAATAAAACTAGTGAAAATGAATGGTTTTTAATACACTTGTTCAAGTTCACTGAAACAGTACTAAAAATTTATATTTAAGGGTATTTTTTATGTATAACTTCTACAAACTTATAATGCATAATTGGGATATACTAGAACACCTCTCCAATCCAGTTCTATGAATCTGAGTCCTCCATAACACACACACTGAATAATGATTCTGTCTCCCTCGTGATGAAGAAGAGTAGGCAAAAAGCACTTGATTATAAAGCTGAAAGTATTCGAAATCACACACACTACCAATTCTCTCCTGTCTCTCTCCTCTTCAGGGGCTTTTTCTGTCTCTCTCTCTGTCTCTCTCTCCATGAGGTCGGAGAATATGGGTGAAGCAAGGCGACTAACATTGTAAATAAAGATTAATTATATTAGGATGTCGCTTACATTTAACACCAGGTGGAAATATTGTTCATAGAATATTTATAATTATTATTATCCTTATTAAATACCTTGTGACTCATTTTATATATTTTATATACTTTATGTAAATTTTTAAACAAAAACATTTTCTTTCTATTGAAAATAAATGTATTTCCAATCTGCTATGTAATGGGGGGAAAAAAGAAGAACGTGTTCATCAGTCGCTGGAATCGAACCGAGTTCATGATCTATCGCCTCAAAACACATATCCATACTCTGTACGAGCTACACCACTCCCACCTGCGGTCTGTCGCGCTCTTTAGTTATGTTGACTTTGTCGATCAAACGGCGCTGGCGGGAAGCACTTAACTAGCTTATTACAACGAGGTGCGCTATTTGCACTTAGCCTAAATAGACACTCCAAAATCAGCAACCATCCCTCAACCCCCCCCCCCCCCCCCCCCACCCCCCACCCCCTCGCAGGGGCCCCAAGTGCGCACGTGCCCCTGGGCCAGTGCCCATAATGCCCATTGGTTAATCCGGCCCTGATGTTTGAAATAAAGAGAGTAAAATCCCTATGTAATTCTTAACTGCTATAATCACCATGGCCGCATGGTGTCAGTAAACGCGCATATAAGTGTGTGTGTGAATGTGCTACAAACGGTATTTGTGTGAGACTTATCACTTCAGAAAGGCTTGAAAAAACTCCACCACAGATACATGTGGTATACAAGTCGTATTTCAGCTTCATCCAAGTCTGTCTCTGTCACTGTGCTGTTTATCTGACTTAACGCTGAGCTGCATGCAATGCTTTTTAATGGGCTCACCTAACCCCTAACCCTACCCGTCACAGTGACGTCACTCACTCCATTTGAGTGCATTGTGTCTGACATTACATCGCTGAGTGATGCAATCTCAGCTTGCATTATAAAGGCTTCATCCAGATACTATTGGATGAGAAGCAGACACTCATGTGGGAATGGTGGGTGGAGAGAAGCAGCTCATTTGGATTTAAAGCCACAGGCTACAAAAACAGCTTTAATGTATTCAGACAGCAAAATGGGCAGATTCTGGAGGATAATAAATAATCTGATAGATATTTTAAGCTGAAACTTTACAGACACATTCTGGAGACACCAAAGGCTTGTCTTACATCCTGTAAAAGAGGTAAAATAGGTGCCCTTTAAGGGTTCTTAATTGTTTTATGTTCAATACACTTAAATTTATATAAACAATTAAGTTAACTAAATTGATTTGTGTTGGGACAACATGAAGGAATTGTGTGGAATCCAGCATGTTTTACAGCGTATAATGATGTCAACATATAAAAAACATATGTTTGTTTGATAAAGCAAGATCATTAACAATAGGCTAACCTCTAGAGCATATTATATACCTTCCATTATTATTCTGCAAAGCTACTTACTAACATCAATAGAAATACTATGCTAACTACAGCCAATATCAGGTTTCTGTGTCATTTCCTGTGTGTTTTAGATCTCCTATTGACTAACCCTAGTTGGTGCAATGCTCTGAGATCTATATCTCTGCATATGCACATTACAGGCAAGGCAAGGCAAGTTTATTTATATATAGGCCTAATGCTTGTTTTGGAAATTGTGTGAGGGTGCCTTAAAAACATGTACACAATAATGTTGTCAATAATGTTTCTGCTGCAATATTGTCTCTGCTCAAATAATGTTTTATGTGTATTTCGGGTGCCTTCAGGCTTACAATGCATTTAGCAGTCTAGTTCCGCTAAATTGTCTATTTCTTGATTTATAATTCAGAGAATATGCCAAAAATATCCTTAGAGAACATTTGCGCCCCTTAGAGGTGAAAAGCGTTCATGCAAGAGTATCAATTTTGTCTTTACCTCTTAAAACAAGTAACTGAGAAAAAAAGAATAATAAAATAACAGTTTACCATAATTTATGACAGATACTAAAAAATAAATAATTATTTGACGATAAATCCTAAACAAATTTTTTTTTGTTTTTTTAGGTTTTACTGTTGGCTGTCCTCCAAGAGACCTCCATGCTCTGTTCAGGACATAGCTAACCCTTTAAATTAGCATATTTTAATTAGGACCCTATTTATGATTAAGATAACTGGTTTACACATGAGTTATCAAAATAATGGAAAATCTCAGCTTTGCTTAAAATGAATCCCTTGACTTATCAGAACAAATATTGTAGTTGGTAATTGAGTAATTACTCAATGTCATGTGCAGAAGGAAAAACAGTGTAGTCAGGAATAAAAGGATCACAGTAACCCTCTGAAAAAGGAATATTCAGATTGAATTTTCTTATCCCACACCTGCTAAGTTCGTGAAATAAGTGAATTCTAAGGGCTGGAAATGTGGCCTATACCGTGCTTTCACTGTATCAGCATACAGTAACTCAAGTCTGAAGGAATTGGATTTATAAATTGGTTTGCCCAGGGTAGTTTTTGTCAATCAAAACTTACAGGTTTCAGGAGACAGTATCACATGTGGCTATGCAAATAAACAACTATAACCCAAGTCACATTAAACATTATCAAACGCAAGTCAAATTAATTACAGTAAAGTCCAATGACTTGTGACCCAGACTGCTGTTTCTCAATAAATAACAAAAAATTATCAGATTAGTTTTTTTAGTAGCTCAAACTGAATATGGTACTTTCCCAGAGATGGGTTGCGGCTGGAAGGGCATCCGCTGCATAAAAACGTGCTGGATAAGTTGGCGGTTCATTCCTCTTCTCTTCACATCACTTCTCGAAACATGTTGGCATTGAGGCTAAAGATTCATGTACATGATTTAGGCACGTGGTCAACACAAACAGGAGCCTTGATCATGAGCAAGAGTCATGATCTAGAGTATTTCCTGCCAACTGGATACTAGAGAAGCTATAAAAGAATTACTTGTAAATTAGATTTGAAACAACTGTCAAATTAATAATTGACAACTGATACCCAGACTGTAGTTAAAACGTCATCCACATGTGAAGCATGCGCAAAACCAAGGCCACAGTATACTGCACTATTGCAGAAATTCACCCAGAAATTGCAAATATTTTTTAATTACTCATTCTGATGTCATTCCAAACCAAAACCTTCGTTCATTGAAAAGCATCCCAAAAATACAAAAAAAAAAACCCTTCTCAAAACTTCCGTTGTTCCATTAGAATGTTATCAAGCCAAGAGAAACTTTTGTATGCCTGTAAAACAAAAACAATGCCTTGATTCAATAGTTTAGTCTTTGTGTCAGTATAAGGCACATGTTCATGAGAATGATGTTCTGTTTATGCATTCATAAATTCTTTCGGAATGGGATAGTAAAGTGTCCATTTAATGTGCACTTGTCTCTGAATCTCTGTGGAAGCTGAAGGCCATCCAGTAACTTCTCGTCAACAGTTTTATAAGAATTTGGGCATGCTACCTGGCTCACATATGCTGTTTTTTAAAGTATGGAAGCATGCAATTCCGACGCACACACAAATCACATAGAATTAACTCCATTTATGCTTGTAGTTAGGAATATCTGTAAAGTGTAAACCAAAAGTTCAAAACAGAATGGATGAATGTGAGTAACTTTGAATGTGGCATGTTTTTGGTGCCGGTCAGAGTGGTTTGAGCATTTTGATCTGCTGATTTTCACGCATATGATGTCTAGGGGTTACAGAGAATGGTCAGAAAAAGAGAAATATCCAGCCTAATGAATGGAAAGAAAAATGCTGTAAAGGCTACAAAATAAATCTGGGGAATATTTTCTTGGCACACTTTGGCCCCCTAAGTGCCGCTAAGTTTAAACAACCTTTGCAGTTGTCTCTACCGTATTGTTGTTGACCATGTTCATCACATTATGGCCACATTGTAGCCAATACATTCTGAGATAACAGCTTCTCAGGAAAAGCTCCAAATCATCTAATGTCATCTCAAATTGATCTGTTGACTATGACAGTTGAATTATATTGAAATTGCCTCCACTTTGTACATTTTAGTAAAAGGTAGGGGATTTGGGACGCACCTCCTTTTAAAAATGGTACGTTTTCATACAAATGAATTCTGAATTAGTACAAATTAGCCACTTTTCTGACAATATGTAAAATAGTTAGTTTTCTTGTGAAATCAGACTGTATAAATCTGCAGCATCTGTGAGATTTCTGTATATATAGAGCAAAATTCCTAAAGAATGCTTCTAGTGCTAAATATTGAATAAGTCAGAAATATTTAAGGGACTTATGAGCCGAAATATTAGTCCAATAATAGCAATGTGTCCCTAATAAAGAGTCCAGCGAGTGTTGGAGAAAAGGCTTTGATCAGTGTTCAGCGGACAGCAGGGGTCTCTGTCTGCCCGGTATCTGCTGCCTCCTGCAGTGCAGCACTGCAGACTCTCTCATTCCTATTCCTCCTTCAGCAACTCATTAATCACATTGATTGGACCTCATCAACTTAAACAGAGATCCTGAGCTGTTTATTTCAGCAGGTCGAGGGCTGAACACTCCACCGGGGATTGTGGTGAGGTGTGTGTCCTCACAGTCAGGTCTGCGTGGGTTTAAAAAAAGCTCTCATTTTAGGTGGCTGTCCTCTGCAGAGATATGCAGTCGCCAACACTATGGACACTGAAGTGAGCAGAGGTTCAAGGTAGTGCAGCCTATATGCGCTCTTTAAATAAGGAAGAATGTTTAACATCCATGAAACCTTTTTCTGGACAAAAGATTCCTTATAGTGTTTTTCTTCATTTTTTTACGATAGTGTTTTTATTCATATGAATATTAGTTAAAAATATAATAATAATAATAATATAAAAATAATATGTTGTTCTCCCCGTGTTCTCCCCGGTTTCCCCCACAGTCCAAAGACATGGGCTATACTGTAGGTGAATTGAATGAGCTAAATTGGCCGTAGTGTGTGTGTGAATGTAAGAGTGTATGGGTGTTTTTTGGTGTTAGGCTGCAGCTGGAAGGGCGTCTGCTGCGTAAAACATATACTGGATAAGTTGGCGGTTCATTCCTCTGTGGCGACCCCTGATTAATAAAGGGACTAAGCTGAAAAGAAAATGAATGAATGAATAATAATATGTAAAATTAATTATGGAATCATGCACATCTCAATGAAAAAGGTGAAGCCAAAATTTTATATATTAATTCTGAATTCAGTGTGTGCATTAAAAATTTAAAAACAAAATTAATACTGCTAATATATTTAATACTTAGACAAGTCTGCATGTTTAAATATCTCTAATAAACAATTAATTAGGATATATAATTCAAAAAAATATTCTAGATTTCATTTTTTTGAATTACAATTTAATTCAGAATTTTGATCAATTTACATATTGCCTATTAATATGATCAATAATGAAGAAAGACAGCTATGAATACTAAAACTAACCAAAACTACGACCATAAAATTAAGTAAACTTTTTTTCTTTTTGTTTATTAATCATTGGTTATTTTAATACATCAGCACATACAAATACAGTCTTAGCTATACAGTAGGATATAATGAGAAATATACAAACAAGTAAACAGGATTATACAGTCAGGCTAAACTGTAAAAATAAATCCTGGTTGCTTAAATTTTTAAGCTGAATCAAATTAACCTTATAAGTCCATTGAACTTATTTATGTTAAACTGACCTAAAACAGATTGCATAACTTATAAAATTAAGTTAGAACATTCATTCATTCATTTTCTTTTTGGCTTAGTCCCTTTATTAATCTGGGGTCGCCACAGCGGAATGAACCGCCCATTTATCCAGCACGTTTTTACGTAGCGGATGCCCTTCCAGCCGCAACCCATCACTGGGAAACATCCACACACACTCATTCACACTCATACACTACGGACAATTTAGCCTACCCAATTCACCTGTACTGCATGTCTTTGGACTGTGCATGGGGGAAACCGGAGCACCCAGAGGAAACCCACGTGAACGGAGGGAGAACATGCAAACTCCACACAGAAACGCCAACTGACCCAGCCGAGGCTTGAACCAGCGACCTTTTTGCTGTGAGGTGACAGCACTACCTACTGCGCCACTGCGTCGCCTAAGTTAGAACATGATTAACTTAAATTAATAAAATACAATGAACTAAAAACACATGTTGTCAGGACTAATTGATCATATCATTTTTACAGTGTAGGATCTAAATATGCACCATAGAATAGAAAATCAGGAGAAATTATTAATGTAATGCCAAAAAGGTGCCCATAGTGTGGAAATAGCATACATCCTTAGGACAACCACATTTTAAAGAAGGGTACCTGAGGAAATGACCACAATAAAAGTATATATTTCTTTGCCAGATAAACCAAGATTAAAAACAAACGCTTGGTGTGGGAGTCCACCATATAACAAATACATATCCTGAGAAAAACACAATTTTATCTTAAAGAGTCCTTGTAGATGTAAATTATGCATTTTCTTCCAAAAAGGGATGATTTTGTCAGCAGAAACAGTCCAGAAATATTCCTTTGCATTTTTTTACAGTTAAAACAAAAATCAGAGGAGTTTTTGTAAATCTTTTTCAGATGTAAGGGTGTAAGATAAACTCTGTTAATGAGTTTATAATTGAGTTCATGAACACTCAATGAAGTACGTTTAGAAAACAAGTTGTTACATATTTCAGATCAATCTGAAGTAAACACTTGTTACGTCCTGAGACTATCTTTGGTGTGCACAATGTGCTATGTTTCGTTTTTCCTGTCTCTCTCTCCCTGCAGGTAATTGTGTCCACCTGGAAGTGATCATTAGATCTTTTCAGTGATTGGCTGTTGGGAGAGGAGAGAGAGTATTTAACCTGAGCTGCACTTCAAATCAGTGTTGGTGGTGGCTAGATGGTGCATTAGCTGAGTGCTTCTCCACATCCAGACCTGTAGAGCTTTAAAGATTTAATTTAGCTTAAGTAGCTCATGTGTGTTGAGGCTATTGAAGTCAAACTTCTACTATTAGTGATCTTGTTATTGTCTAATAATTAACCCAAAGAGAAGTGAGTCTGGTTGATTTGTTTGTTTATCTTTATTTTGAGGGTTAACTAGGAAGGTGGGTGCCATTTTGTTTGCTGCTTTTCAGATTAGCAAGAGATTATTTTAGCCGTTAACTTGGGTTTTTTTTTTTTTTTTTTTTTTTTTTTTTTTTTTTCCGTTGCCCCTTCTGAATTATTACCCTGTTTTCTTTGTTCCATGTGTTATATATAAATTAACTCATCTTTTTCTTGATTTGACCTTGTTTTTAAGTCAATAGGCAATTTTGTTTGAGGAGATTGAGGAGAGTTCTCTTTTTTTTTTTTCTAGCCATCGCACATCACCAATCATTTCTTTTCTGTTGCGGTCACATCCCTAGACCTAAAAAGATTGTGACAGACAAACTTTATATTAATTTAAAATATTAATAAACTTTATATTAATAATCTTGATATTAAATATTTTTTTTTATATCAATTAGTCAAATAGCATAAACAGAATTAACAGTTCTAAACACAATTATATCATTTTTAAATAAAATGTATTGTTATTTATAATCATCAGAGATATCTAAGAGGGTTGGAGAGGTTTAGTAATATTAATATTTTTTCATTAATATTTGTTTGGTTTGTAAAATGTGAAGTGATTAAATACTTGATTCATATAGATGCACTTCCATGAGACGCATAGACCTACATTCAAATGAGCATCCAATCATTAAGTAATCTGTCCCTGTGGCCAGTCTGTTTTCTAAAATAGCTAAACAAACTCGAGTGGTTGTTCTGCTCTAGCTTGCCAATAAAACACTGAATTGCATTTGTGTTCTTGTCAAAATTAATGACATGCTTCACAAATGTCTATCGAGCCATGTTTCCATTTCCCGTCAATGAACTGTCATTACACAAGCTTGTCAAGCGAAACTACCTGAGGGTTACCAGCAGCCTAAGTGCAGGTAGATATACATCCTCAGCCCACATACAGTAACAGCCAGCACAAGATTTGCCATTATGTTTAGTCTGTGCCCTTTGTTCCAGCTATCTTCAGAGCAGTTCCTCTTCTAGTCAACTGAAAGCAGATCTGGTATCGTGCTGCTCAGATATTGGAGAAGTCGTTGGTGTGTCCTCCTGACTGTGGTGAAACTGGCATGACTGACCTATTCTTATACATCATGTATTATGATCGAATATTTAGAGAAGCTGCGGTATCATCTACTCTTATTAGACAATATTAAACAAGTTCTGCAGTGACTGAATGTGGAGGATTGTGAAACGTGCATGCGCAATCGTTTAATCATTCATGGATAATTACCAAGCAAATACTCTGCATTATCATACACCATAAGATAAGGAAAGATAGTTGGTTATTTGGTAACACTTTACAACAACAGTACATAAATAATGACGTATTAATATGTAAACTAATCATTATGAATTAATGAGTTAAGGCGTGCACTAATCGTGAACTAACTTTAACTACAACATGAGTCACATGAGTTCATGTGTAAATAACGACTACCTTAATTACTTGTTAGTACATGATGTTAAGTAATGTATTAACATTTAAGTTTAAGCTAAATGTAACCAACATGAACTCATGAGCTGTTAATGTATGATTATGTCATGACTTTACTTGGAGGGGCACATCATCATTAACATCCTTAACTACTTATGAACTCCTGTGTTTAAACTGTTCATGCTGATGTTGACTGAACCCTTTTTTTATTGTTATTCAGTGTAAACACACTAGATGGACGTGCATAAGGAGTTCATGAGTAGTTAAGAATGGGTTATTGATGACGAGCCCTTCCAAGTAAAGTCATATGTGGCAACTAATACATTAACAAACTAGCATAAACTAACAAGTAATTAAGGTAGCCATTATTCACAGATGAACTCATGTGACTCATGTTGTAGTTAAAGTTAGTTCATGATTAGCACATGCATTAACTCCTCATTAGTTCATAATAAAGTAATGTTTAGTTTACATAGTAACACATCATTATTCATGTACTGTTATTGTAAAGTGATACCAGTTATTTTATGTATTTCTATGCAGGCAGGCCATATACATATACCACAGCAGTGAAATTGTGTGGGGTTCACGCAGTTGATTGGGCTTGACAAACCACTTGACACTCTTTCCTCTTTGTATGCACCAGACACTTGCTTATCAACACTCCATGTTTCTGAAAAAAACCTGCCATTTTGGATAGACATAAGATAGTATGTCCAGCTATAGGAGGGCTCTTAAATCTGCCAGGGCCGAGCACCTCCGCAAACTTATTGAAAATAATCATAACAATCCGAGATTTTTATTTAACACCATTGCTAAACTAACAAATAATCGATCATCTTTGGAACAAAATGTCCCACTGCAAATTAGTAGTGATGACTTTATGAATTTTTTCAGT
Source organism: Danio kyathit (assembly GCA_903798195.1). Taxonomy (NCBI): domain Eukaryota; kingdom Metazoa; phylum Chordata; class Actinopteri; order Cypriniformes; family Danionidae; genus Danio; species Danio kyathit. The sequence goes on along the minus strand of LR812541.1, from coordinate 25,963,230 downwards.
GACAAAATAGAAGGCTTTAGACAGAAAATAGAAGATGCTAAACTTTCTGTACAGCCCTATACTCCAGATCCAGTAAACATTCAACTGAATCAAAATAACCTACAATGCTTCAAAACCATAGAACAGGAAGAACTAGATAAAGTTATAAATAGCTCTAAATCAGCTACATGTATGTTAGATCCAATTCCAACAAAATTACTGAAAGAATTGATACCTATTATAGGAGAACCTCTCCTTAATGTTATCAACTCTTCGTTATCTTTAGGCCATGTTCCAAATCCTTACAAGCTAGCTGTTATTAAACCTATTATTAAGAAACCACAACTAGACCCGAGCAACTTAGCTAATTATAGGCCTATTTCAAATCTTCCGTTTATGTCTAAAATACTAGAAAACGTTGTTTCTACCCAATTATCCTCCTTTCTGCAGACAAACAACATTTTTGAAGTGTTTCAGTCAGGCTTCAGGCCTCATCACAGTACAGAAACCGCATTAGTAAAAATAACCAACGATTTACTCTTAGCTGCTGACCAAGGGTGCATCTCACTATTAGTTTTACTCGACCTTAGCGCCGCATTTGACACCATTGACCACAATATTCTCATAGACCGCTTAAATTCTACAGATGTCCAAAAACAGGCTCTTGAATGGTTTAGGTCATACTTAGCTAACCGTTACCAATTTGTGAATATTAATGGACAGCTTTCACAAGTCAGGCCAGTAAAGTACGGGGTCCCTCAAGGATCAGTTTTAGGCCCCTTGCTGTTTACAATATACATGCTTCCCCTGGGGGACATTATTAGAAAACATGGGATCAGCTTTCACTGCTATGCAGACGATACTCAATTATACATTTCAACTAAACCTAATGAGATGTCTGAACTGTCTAAGCTAACCGAGTGTATCAAAGATGTTAAAGACTGGATGACCAACAATTTTCTTCTCTTAAACTCAGACAAAACAGAATTATTACTTATTGGGCCTAAATCCTGTACACAGCAGTTCTCACAACTGGACCTGCAACTAGAGGGATACAAAGTTAGCGTTAGCTCTACTATAAAAGATCTGGGTGTCATATTAGACAGCAATTTAACTTTCAAAAATCATATATCCCATGTCACAAAAACTGCTTTCTTTCATCTGAGAAATATTGCTAAATTGCGAAGTATGCTATCCATCTCAGATGCAGAAAAGCTAGTCCATGCCTTCATGACTTCTAGGCTGGATTACTGTAATGCTCTGTTTGCTGGTTGCCCAGGATCCTCTATTAACAAACTCCAGCTAGTGCAAAATGCAGCTGCCAGAGTTCTTACCAGGTCTAGAAAATATGATCATATCACCCCAATTTTATCCTCCTTACACTGGCTCCCTGTTAAGTTTCGTATTGAATTTAAAATATTACTCCTTACCTATAAAGCTTTAAATAATCTAGCTCCTGTTTATCTAACCAACCTCCTGTCTCGCTACAACCCAACCCGATCTTTACGATCTCAATACTCAGGGCTTCTGGTAGTACCTAGAATATCAAAGTCGAGTAAAGGAGGTCGAGCCTTCTCATTTATGGCCCCTAAACTCTGGAATAGCCTTCCTGATAATGTCCGAGGCTCAGACACACTCTCGCTTTTCAAAACTAGATTAAAGACCTATCTTTTTAGCAAAGCATACACTCAGTGCAGTACATAGCGGTATGACGCATGATGTGCCCCACGCATGGTTTTGCTTCTCGTTTATATACACTATGAACAGCAGCTACGCTAATTATTCTCCTTATTCTGTATTTCCACCTGGGGGTACTCATCTTGAGGCCCTCAGACTATGCAGTGCCACTGACGCGATCCGAGACCAGCGACGAGATGATCCCAAGGTTTTCTGGACCAGGCCGTATCCTGAGCAGCTGCTGTGGTGGTCATCGTGGAGTGAGAACATGAGACTGACTCCTGTGATGCTCCAAGGACAGACGAGTCTTCGCTGAGGTCCAGCTTCCTGTGCCTAGACTGCAGCTCTGCACAAGATGTTTGGCCATAGGGGAAATGGTCGTGCCCAACTGAGCCAGGTTTCTCTCGAGGTTTTTTTTTTAAATCTTCGCTTTTGCCAATTGGTGAAGTTTTTTCCTCACCGCTGTCGCCACTGGCTTGCATGGTTCGGGATCTGTAGAGCTGCGCATCGATGGATTGCTATTTAGTGTTTGGCCTCTCAGTAGGGATTATTAACCCACACTGAACTGAGCTAAACTGAACTGAACTTAATCTCTGAAAACTGAACTGACACTGTTTCAATTCGCTATAATCTTCCCTGTGAAGCTGCTTTGACACAATCTACATTGTATAAGCGCTATACAAATAAAGATGAATTGAATTGAATAAAAGTGTGTGATAAATGAGTAAACATGAATGTAAATATAAAATGTCCCACTTCCGACCTCAATCAATTTAGTCAGTTGCATATCACAGTTGCATTTTTCCACCATGTGAGGTGTGAAGTTTTCTTAACATTTTAAATTATGTGCCAATTATGGCTAAAAAAAAAAGAATAGAAAATGCTAGCTGTCCTTTGAATACATCTGAAAAAAAAAAGTGTGGTGGCACGCTGGCTCACAGCAACAAGGTTGCTGGTTTAAGTCCCGCCTGGGAGGCTTATCTGTGTGGAGTTTGCATGTTCTTCCTGTGTTGGCGTGGGTTTACTTCAGGTGCTCCGGTTTCCCCTATACAGTCCAAAGACATGCACTATAGGTGAACTGGGAAAACAAAATTGGCCATATGTATGAGTGCGTGTGTGAATGCGAGAGTGTATGGGTGTTTCCCAGTACTGGTATACAGCTGGAAGGGCATCCGCTGCGTAAAACATATGCTGGAATAGTTGGCAGTTCATTCCGCTGTGGCGACCCCTGATAAATAAGGGCCTAAGCCGAATGAAAATGAATAAATGAAAAAGCAAAAAGAACATTGTATACTGCACTATAAAAATATTATCATCTGACAAATGATATTTGTTTGTAAAGTTCCAACTCATTTTGTGCTTTAAACATACTTGAAAGTTTATGTTTCACGTAAAGTTGCCTTGCGCTAATCTGGCTGAAGCAATACTAGTGCCATCTGTGGAGTGATGTCAAATGATGCTTCTCACTGAAGTTGTGGTTCTTCAATCTGCCTCGAGTTCACGGTTCAGATATCTGACTTCTAGCAGCATTCAAGACGTTATTTCATAAGTCGGAGGTAGGAAAAGTTGTCTGAAACGCAGCATAAGTAATCTTCTTTTGATAAAAACAACCCCTTTCTGGTGACCCATGCAGAATTACTCCAATCATTTTTTTTCTTTAAAGCCAGCATCTGCATGTCTATCTGATCAAATAGTCAATAATAATAATAATAATAATTCCTTACATTTATATAGCGCTTTTCTGGACACTCAGAGCGCTTTACACATTTTTAGGGGGGAATCTCATCATCCACCACCAGTGTGCAGCAGCCACCTGGATGACGCAATGGCAGCCATATTGCGCCAGACCACATACCAGCTGATTGGTGGAGAGGAGACAGAGTGATGAAGCCAATTATGATATGAAGATGGTCAGGAGGCCATAATGAACAGAGGGCGAATTCAGGATGCCAGAGTTAAACCCCTACTCTTTTTCGAAGGACATCCTGGGATTTTTAACAACCCAGTTTAACGTCTCATCTGAAAGACAGCAGTATAGACTGAGCAGTATAGACTGATTTCACATGGCCGCCATTTTAAACAGCGAAATCGAGGCTGCGGTGGGAAAAACCATGGAAGTATCGCTTGGAGTCACATAGGAATGTTGTGTACCTGGCTGTATATCTTATCAGTAGGCCCACACGGAATCTGCGCTTGCAGAAATCTGCAGATTTCCGCTGATTTTTGGCCCATCATTGAGTCTATTTATTCACTTGTGTAAATGTATGTAAAGTTAGATTTATTTAGTTTTTAAATTAATTTCAGTAATATTAAAAAAATATTGAGAATATATGAAAGTGTTCATTTGATTTATTTACAATATAGTTTGTAAAGTAATATTTTCTGTCTTTTAGTAGATAAATTATATGATAGACTTGCTTTGTTTACCAAATAAGTGGATCTTATTGTATTTGCATTGTAAACATTAAAAGGTAAAAATTTATTATTTTTTTAATTCATGTATTAAGTTTTTAGTTACGATATTCCCAAAATTATCCCACATAAATCCGCAGATGTTTTACAAAATTCTCTGCAGAAGTACCAAAATATTTCCGCAGATTCTGTTTGGCCCTACTTATCAGCGAAGAGAAAGTGACACAAATTTATACTTTCATCGCCTTCCAAGTGACCCGAAGGTCCATTCTGCATGAATAGTGAAAAGAAAAAGGGATATTGGACCTCATTTTTAGCTAAGTTAAGGGAAATGGCACTAGTTAGCAAAGGTTATCTGTCCCAAACACACGATTTAGATGCCACTTATCAAACTCAAGTTAATGAACTGATTCTTTCACTATATTAGACTTGTCACGATCAGTGGCGGCTGGTCAATAGAGTGCGCTGGGGCGCCGCCCCCCCTTCAAGTTAGACCCCTTTAATATGTTAATATTTATTATCACAAATATTAACAAAATAAATCGATTTAATTATAACATTCTAACATTTATTGTAGTCATACTAACATTTATTGAAAAAAAAATGTATGAACAATATTTTTTCATATGTGTGCGGGGCGCCGGACTAATGGGTGTCTATGTAGGTACACAAACTTTTGCAATGCACGTGATATGACAATAAGCTCTAATTGGCCGGTTTTAAATTGTCTTTGGGGCGCAGTGCTCTGCGCCCCGAGCCCTCCCATTTTTGTTGTTAGAACGAATCATATTTGTTTTTATATGATTGGCCTTATGTGATTGGACCATTCTCACCAAAGAGCTTAGAATGTAATTTCTCGAGATGAAGGAAAATTCCGTTGTATCTTTGCAAAGATATCCGTTCACAAGGCGTTTGGATGAAGAAAAACCAGGACCAGATCGACCTTTGCAAATTCACCAGTAGTCAAGTGATCGCGAGCGGGCGTATATTCGGAGCTTTTCCAGCACTTGTTATGACAAACGGAGTTGTGATGTAAGTCAAGACTTTTACTATTTCCGTGTTTGCCGTTTCAAACAGCATGACGCAAGTGAGGCTGAATGCATTGGCCATGCTGTCAATAGAGATGAGACTGGTGACTGAGATGACTGACTTTAACCAAAAGGTTATTGAGAAATTTGCAAGCCAGAAAGAAAGGAGAGCAAAATTTACTTTCAAGTAGTGCTACTGGCCAGTGATTAGGCAACATTTGTTTGTTTGTGTGTGTGTGTGTGTGTGTGTGTGTGTGTGTGTGCATTTACTGATTATCTGGATTACTTCATTACTGATAATAACCCAAATAAAACTAAAATGAACTGATTTGTGATGCATTTATTGTATGCTTTAGTCATATTTTAGTTTTTTGACACATCACCTGAAAAATGGCTTTTACACTCTTACTTTACCAACAGTTAGATTTTTTTTATGGTGTTTCGGTACTGAAATATAAAAAAAACGTCCATATTCCGTTAACATTTAAGGCACTGTTGATGTCGTTCTTGCACACCGCTGATTTGCCATTGTGTTCACGTGCTCAACAGAAATGAATGTGAGCACTGGTGAATACTATGGCAAATCAGCTAAGAACGCACTCAGCGGCGCTTAAATGTTAGCGGGAAATGGACGGTTTAAACTTTAGTACCGGGACAACACTATTACAGACACCAGGAGGATGTGCTACAGAGGACTGCATCGCTCACCGGGCTACATAGGTTGAAGCAGGGAAGCATCCTCACGGTGTTTACCTGGTGCCATCAACTGAAGTCTAGGAGGACACTTAAGCGTATTACTCTTAAGTTAACTGATTGATATTAAAGTGATGTTTACACCATTTCTGCATTTTGAAATCACGGCAACAGCTGGAGGTTTGTAGTATACAGCATGTTGTTGCAATGTTTACAGTGCTGATCCTATACTTCCAGGTTTCTTTCCACCGCAGCCTAGCTTTCGTTCTTTAACAGCCGCGTGAAAAAAAGCATATAGTCCCCTTCACTATATTGGGGTGTTAGGACCCACACAGACCACAGGTTAAGCGCCCCCTGCTGGTCTCACTAACACCATTTCCAGCAGCAACCTAGCTTTCCCATGTGGTTTACCATCCAGGTACTGAGCAGGCACAGCCCTGCTTAGCTTCAGTGGGCGACCATGTGAGAGTTGCAGAGAGCTAGCTGCCAGCTATGTGTTAAACAACTGTTAAAAAAAAAGAAATAGAATATTATTAATATATAGTAATATTAAAAACCAAATGTCCTGTCTTTTTTTTTTTAAGCAAAAGAGATGCAAGATGTCAGTTGGGTCAGTATTTGTTAATTAAAATAAGGATGAAATAAAATGTAAATATATTTGTTTTGTTTATTCAAATAAAAAATAAAATTACACAATAAAATAAAAAAAAATATTTTAAAAAATCATAAAAATTGTATTAAAAATCAAAACATTAATAAAAAAATATAATGGTATTAATATACCACTAGGCCTGACAAGTAATAAATTCATTTATTAAAACAATAGATGCTCTGATAAAATATAACTACATATAGAAATCGGTAATTACAGTACGTACAAGGTCATTTTAAAGGCATTGAGTGAAATAACAATAAATGTGCATATCTGCATGTCCTATTTGCAGAATTCGCTCATCTAGGTGCATATTACACTATATACTATACAGAAAAGTGAATCAAGAGAACAAAGATTATAACACAAAATACTACACATACACATAAATACAGTATATAATACAAATAAATCATGCTTTAAAAAAAAATTACACATTGGATCTAATGTAAAGTAATAACTCTGCATTATGAATGCATGTGCTTTGTCGGGGGAAAACAAATCCCTTGTAAAAACACTTCACAGTACATTTGCCATTTTGGTCACCAGATAATAAACTGCTGTATCCTCGCTTCCCCTGAGCTACAGATCTCATTTCTATTTAAATGAACATGAGATATCTGCGGCAGCCGAACGAAAACAGATTTGGAAGACAGAAAGCCTCTCGCCTAAAGTGCTGAGCTAAAGCGCTAACAGAAAGTGCGTTTGTGTTTTCCGTGCTCTGCGGGTTTGGTGCATGTGACCGCAGTCCCCCCTGTAATCTGCCAAAGCACTTGGTCAAACAACAAGGCTGAGGGGAAAGAGAGTAAGGCTCGCAGAAAGAGCCTATAAAGTCAGTGCTTTCTCTACTGTATCATACCGCATCAAATAGAGTCAAGAATGAAGCTCTTATTCTTCGCCGTTATCCTCTCTATGTGAAACTGTATAATCGTTTGTCCTGTTCTGGGACGCTGATTCGGAGTTCCAGCGTCTGTCCTGACCTCTACAGAGCAGCAGAGCTATCAGCCGTGAGCGAATGGTAGGAGTGAACAGCACAAACATAATGCAGTTCGCAGCTCCTTGAAAGGTGTTTCCAATTCCCTATTAAAAAGAAAAATGGTTGAGTTTGCCCAATGCATTAATGGCATGTACAGGTAAATGACTTTGATGAATTGCACATATAAACTCAAGAAAATGAAGTTTAATTTGAGGTAACTAAGTGGATCCAGGTGGAAACTCACATGCAAGGTCACCAGCACTGGGTTATGTCCGGCTGGAGAGCTGGTCAGCAGGAGAAGGAAGCGGACGGTGCTCCACACGCGGAGCATGATGAAGATGATTGGGATGAGGGTGAGCTTTCGGTCCGCAATGGACGACAGAGAGTGAGATACAGGGTTGCTGGTCAGGATGGGACGGTACTCTGACAGGGCTGCGTGCTTAACAAATGTAAAAGAAAGAATTAAAAATGAATATAATTAGTTAAGTAGTTTACCTAGAAATAAGCATTTTAGCTAGGCAGGAGGAAATACATTATAAAAAAAAATGCGAACACAATTCTATTAAGTTAAAGAGCCCCTATTATGGGTTTTTGAAAATGACCCGTGCAGTGTTGTAACACTAAATGAAGTGAAATATCCAGCTAAGGAAAACTGAAAGTGCACCATGTTTAAAACTATTGATTCACCTATAAAAGAGTTGACTCATAGTGATTCAAAAGAATCGCCACGATAACGAGTCTTTAGCCGTGTCGGCGTGACGTCGATATGGAAGTCAAGCCCCGCCCATTTGTTGTACGCGCAAACCTGGGAAAATTTAAACCCTCGGCCCTGCCCACAAACACTGTAGAAAGAAAAAGAGGAAGACAAACACTGTAGCAGATCCTGATTGAATCAAGTCGCGAAGACACTGTGCTCTGAAGTGTGAGGGAAAGTTAGTGTTATTTTCTCTACCCAAAGATGAGGCTGTAAAGAGTCAAGAGGTTGAAGTTTATTTTTGCAAAAATTAGGGATGCACCGATACCAATTTTTTACAAACCGATACGAGTACGAGTATTTTGATTTGTGTACTCGCCGATACCGATACCGATACTTCATAGATTTGGTTTTAACTAAGTTTATTTGTTCGTTTTTTTGCTTTGTTTTTTGTTTTTTGCCTGTAGCAAGGATGAACACCAAAATCTTTAACAGGAGGCTGTTCCAAGCCAAAAAATATACACATTGTTGAAAACCCTGCGAACCCAGACCTTGTCTATTAACGATTAAGCATGGACATTTAAAGGATGAGATATCCTTGCGGCTTACATGTGTGCACAACTTCACACATTACACAAGGTGTGTGCAGTGTACGTTACCTTATAGAGTCACTGTCATTGCATATTGGGGACGCATAAAATACTGTTTTGCACCATTCTTTCATATTCATGAGTCCTGCCTTTGATCCGCGGTCAATTAATCAAAAAGTACTAGATGTTTATAGGTGGGTTGCGGTTAATAGCTCATTTTAAAAATCACGCGACCATAATCTCACAATGTTTATTAATTAATAATCTTGTTTAATTAAAATAAAAGTGATTTCGCAATGCAGAGCCACTGACAAAGCCAACTGCAGAAAAACAAAGCAACCATCGTGGCAACCGCAGTGATCTCTTTTCCCGAAGTTCAGCTGTTCTTTTTTGCACTTGATTATTATGCGTTTAATGTTAAAAAATCAATAATGAATAGACCTCAAAAGTGTATCCTGTGTGTGTGTGCGTCTTCACTGAAGCCTCTCTCTTCCAAAACCGAAAGTTGTTTATGTCAGGCAATATTTCGGCTTTTAATCGAATGAAAAGTTAATTTAAATAAGCCAATATTTAAAAACTGCAGTAAAGTAACTGTGACGTGCGGCCACACATCGAAACTGAGGTCTGATCTAATCTCTCTCTCGCTGTCATCCAGACATTGATACGGAGACGCCGCACAAGTCAAGCCGCAAAACGGAGGCTGGTACCAGTTTACAGAATAGCTGAAGCCTTTGCGAAATCTGTCAAAATACAGCACTGACATTTATAGGCATAAATGTCTTTGAGCCAAAAAGCCTAGGCTATCTGTAGGATATCTGACGCAATCAGAGCCGATGGTATGTACAATTTGTGTAGCCTAATAACTATATTAATTCTAATAAAATGAAAACCAAAATCAACAATTCATTTCATTTTTCGTTTGATAAAAAAATATACGGAAACGAAAAAAATCAAAGGGTGACTAGTTTGTATTAATTTGTTTTAATATGAATAAAAATATGCTTAGCCTGTTTAAGCTTAGCGGTTATATGCGCTGCCAAGGCAAGCCATTCAAAAATATTATTTTACTGTGTACTGAGTTCTAAGGTATATTTTACAATAATAACTAAATGTAGCATGCCTCGCTGTCATTTAAAACATGCAATTCATAACACACCAGATCTGTAGGCCTGTGTATGCAGTGTGTAAATGTACGAGTATTCATACTGCGCACCCAGGGCCGGTATCGATTTAACCACAAGCAAGATCATATCGTTATAAATATTACATAAACGGTACTTATCGAAATATTTATACATTTACATAGTGTTTGAGATTGTGTGGTCTGTAAAAGCTGTCTGATCTTTACAGAAGCTGTAAACTGACACGTGCGCAGTGACCGCAGTGATGTTTAAACTCAGGCGCTTTTATTTAGCCTGTAGTCTTTAGATTTTTTTTTTTTTTACATAATGTTCCATTTCTTAAAATTTATTTCATTTTTTTATTTATAGTTTATTTATAAAATGAGTGCTAGCTTGTTTGAGTGCTTAGCTGTGATCATTATGCAAGGATCATATTTAATATTCGGTTTATTCTTCAGTAGCCTAGGTTATAGATTCGTTAATAATGTATTTTATAAACAGATTGTTTAAAAGGACTAAGCTATTAACATATAATACATTAGGCTAATTAATACATTAAGACACTGAAGTCAAGTGGGGCAACAAATCACATCCATAGTGAATTACTGTTCAGCAGTATCGGTGCGTGGTATCGGCCTTTCATGTCCAATACGAGTACGAGTATTTTAACCAAGTATCGACCCGATACCCGATACTGGTATCGGTATCGGTGCATCCCTAGCAAAAATACCTCAGCATTACAGCCCAATCCTTGTGCTGTGTTTCTGCCATTTTTCTGACGAGTGCTTCAGCAATCTACACGCTTAGAACAGGGCATTCATTGGCCGTTTGTTAAAGGAAGGATCAGAAAAGACTATTGATGAAAGGGACTTTGTCAGAGCTTGACAGGAACTTTACAGTACACAGTTCATGGATCAGTTCCTTCCTCCATTTCACAAGTGTAAGTTAAGTGTGATTAAAATGGTTGCCTCCTTGTTTCTCTAGTTTGCAAATTATGTATTAAATTGTGCTGTGTTACTTGTAACTTCTTGTAATGTATCCGGTTAACTCTTTATATTCGCGTCTAAAGCCACGATGAAAACGCGACGCGTGTGGCTTTGTTTACGGATTTAAATGCATTTGTGAGCTCGCGATCCTCTGCCATTTGTCATTGCTATGGCCACTGTCAACTGTTCCTACACACATGCGGTGGTCAAGTTTCAAAATAGTTCAGCTTTTGCCACTGTGTGGATTAATACTGAATGTGTGTCACTGTTTTTACTTATAGTTAAGAATAGAACAGTATGCTGGTGTTTATTTGCGCTGCTTTTCACACATACACTCTGCACACTTCAAAATTGTTGATAAGCCGTGCTCGGCATTTCTCTCTGTCTCGCGCTGAACACAGTATACCAATCACAACAGACTGGGTCATCTGACTAATCAGCACAGATTAGCATCGCGCTGAGGAGGGGTTTGGGAACAAACGAATCGCTGAACGAATCATATGGGAGTCGTTGGGATAATTAGGTAAAAATAAATACATATTATGAGACAATGAAAGTGTTTTTTGACCTTGCATGCATATCAGTATGTTGTTGGAGACCCCCAAAACCAAAATATGACCTTTTATAATGCATAATAGTGGCTCTTTAACTGTTGGACTTTTGTGGTGTGTACGGGTGTAGTTATGAGCAAACAAAGAAAACAAAGCACAATGGCAGAACATTTCATATGTTCTGTTGTTCAATGTTTTTTGTATGTTACAAACTTTTGTGCTAAACAAGTATTGATGATAGTACAGTCTCTTACTGCACTGACCATAAGGCAAAGTAGCACCAACTCGCACTAAATACCAGGTTTATGCTAGTTTTGTTGAACAAAATAAGCAAACAATGTAAATGTAAAGATAAATATATGTATACTGTATACGTTTATATATCTATGGCTCCGGATTAATTTCAAAGGAGCGTTACCCTGTTACCCTGTACTAAAATGTCAGCTCGATTGACGCATTCCTTCCAATAGACAACAACGACATAGGCAACATCTAATGTAAATATCTATGGCCAGAACACTCTAGGATGGTTGCTAAATGATAACGACAAAAGTATATGTAATCTACAGAAGAAAGTCTGTCCATTTTAAGGTAAATTAACTTTTATGATAAAATCTTTATAATTACTATATAAAGTTAGGTTTGAAAAAGAAACTGTACACTGCACACAGTCATATAAAATATGTACTTTACGAATCGGCAAAGACTTATTTTGAGTTTTCATATCGACCTTTTTCTCATTTCCGGGTTTCTCTGTAGCGAAAGTTGGGGTCATAGTTGGGTAAACTTAGAGCCCAGTGAATGGGAGAGTACAACAAATATTTTTTTACAATCATAATTGCTTATATAATAAAAGAAAAACTTAACAATGATGTTATCAGGCCTTCAGAAAAAAAAATTGTGTGAGACTGAACGACGTCAAATTTACTGTCCTGTCCAAAGACAAAGCATTAGAAATGCCTCGCATTTTGTTATTTGTATTATAATGCAAAGATGATATAATACATACGTAAATACATATAAATATACAAACATGAAAAAAATATTTAAAAAACTTTTAAGGATATGATGTTAAACACGCCTAGATCTAGATATGTACAGTTGCAATCAGAATTATTAGCCCCCCGAATTATAAGCCCCCCCTGTTTATTTTTTCCCCAATTTCTGTTTAATGGAGAGAAGATTTTTTCAACACATTTGTAAACATAATAGTTTTAATAACTCATTTCTAATAACTGATTTATTTTATCTTTGTCATGATGACAGTAAATAATATTTTACTAGATATTTTTCAAAACACTTCTATACAGCTTAAAGTGACATTTAAAGGCTTAACAAGGCTAATTAGGTTAACTAGGCAGGATAGGGTAATTAGCAAGTTGTTGTTTAATGATGGTTTGTTCTGTACTGACTACTTGTTCTGACTATTGGAAAAAGAATTAGGTTAAAGGGGCTAATAATTTTGACCTTAAAATGTTTTTTTTTTTATTTAAAAACTGCTTTTATTCTAGCCGCAATAAAACAAATAAGACTTTCTCCAGAAGAAAAAATATTATTAGACATACTGTGAAAATTTCCTTGCCCTGTTAAACACCATTTGGGAAATATTTAAAAAATAAAAAAAAATAAAATAAAAGGGGGTTTAATAAATCTGATTGCAACTGTATATGTATCCTCATATGGACCTTCTTCTTTTATTTGAAAGCAGGCAGAGCCATTGGGCTCTTATTAGCTTGAGATTTCTGGTCTCATTCACTCACTCTCATTTAGCCGTAAAAACAGCTTGTTATGCTGACTGATGTTGTAAACTGGCATTTTCTTATTCTATAATTTAAATTTTATGCATAATCATAAACACACTTGTTTGTAGAGCAAGTAGTTTGGACGTTCACTGCCGTTTGTTATTCTAATCATTTCCCCCGTAGGCAAATGAATCAGAAGTCTTTAAACAATTGGAAAAAAGAGCACTTCCACATTGCAGAATGTGGTGAAAATAGTGGAACCAAATCAACATAAATCTGTTAATTATCAGTTCAACGACTGCATTTAAACAGATATAGCCTATAGCTTGTGATTCACTAGTGTTTGTCCATTTATTTACACTTTTCAATTGCATTACGTGACCTCTCTTAGGATAAAATAACCATTATCGTAAAAGTGTAGTACCTATGGTTTTTGCAACATTGATTACTATTTGTATAACCAGTATCACAACAAATACCACAGTATGCTTACGGTTGAAAAAATCATGGTGTAGAAATGTGGAGAATCTATTTCATATTTGCATTAGGTTTACTCATTTAGCAAACGCTTATATCCAAAACTACAATGTCTTTCCATAAATATAATAAAATTATTTTTATTCTTTAAAGCAAAACTAATTATTTTTGTAAGTGCTTGATCTCACTTCTGACTTCTTGTTATATCTCTCCTTAATTTTATAAAAAAACCTATTATTAGAATAAACAAATTACTTTTAGCAGACCACGAATAACCTCCAGGAGTCTTTCCATAGCTATATTACAGATGTGTTAAATATTACTGTACTGTACAGAATACACATAAACACACACACACACACACACACACACACACACACACACACACACACACACACACACACACACACACACACACACACACAAAAGAGCTCTTTCCACCGATCCCCTTCAGATGCTAATGTTATGTTAAAATGTCAATCATAATGTTATTTTCATTACATTATTATTTGAAACTTTCTACAGGACATAGTTTTGGAAGTTTTATGCTTAAGTGAGCTAATAAATCTAATAAAAACATGTAGTTATGAATGCATTTTATGCCAAAGCAATGCTAAATGACCCACAGCCATATCACCCTGCAGCCCAAGGTTGAGCCTGGTCAGTACCTGGATGGGAGACCACATGGGAAAACTAGGTTGCTGTTGGAAGTGGTGTTAGTGAGACCAGCAGGGGGCGCTCAACCTGTGATCTGTGTGGGTCCTAATGCTCCAGTAAAGTGAGGGGGACACTATACCGTCAGTGAGCGTTGTCTTTTGGATAAGATGTTAAACCGAGGTCCTGACTCTCTGTGGTCATTAAAAATCCCATGGCACTTCTCATAAAGAGTAGGGGTGTAACCCCGATGTCCTGACCAAATACCCTCAATCAGCCCTTACCAATCATGGCCTCCCAATCATCCCCATTCCCCGAATTGGCTCTATCACTGTTTCTTCACTCCACCTATAGCTGGTGTGTGGTGAGCGCACTGGCGCTGTTGTCCTGTGGCTGCAGTCGCATCATCCAAGTGGATGCTGCACACTAGTGGTGGTGTGGAGAGACCCCCCTCATGATTGTGAAGTGCTTAATACAAATAAATGCGCTATATAAATACACATTACATTTCATGTTTTACTTGTTTATTGTATACTTTTTTTAAATAAAAAAAATGCAGCCTTGGTGAGCAAAAGAAATGTATTTCAAAAACATCTTACTGATGCCATACTTTGGACTGTAGTGTAAATGATTGTCTAGTGTAAATAATTGTTTGAGTTTGGTTCATCTGTCAGTTTTAAACATGTACTGGAAATGGCTGGCAAACCTCAAAACCACAAAGTGATTTTAATTCTTCCGGTGCAAGGAAACAGTATAACCACCCACCCCATTGTGCTGTCTTCAAAATGTTTCAGTTTGACAAGTATGTCTGCCTGTTTTAATATTATATATATTATATTTTAATAAAATGCTCTTTACTAAAATAAAAAAACTTTCTTAACCACTGAATATATCCGATACTTTTCCAACTGCTTTTTTCCTAAAGACAGCACTTACATTTTGTAGACTTTGAAATATTTTTATAGATCAAAAATATATTGATGACAGAAACCTCCATGACCTTTAAAGATGTTATTAACTTCCATGACATTTCAAGGCCTAGAAATCACTATTCTGTGATATATGTGCCTAATGCATTAAATCTGAAAGTTATTCCAGAAACGACTTGTCTTTGAGTTGATAAAAATGTCATGCAAACCTGTAATGTTAAACTGATGAGCGTGGAGGACTTACTGCTCTGTAAATGTGTATCTTAATGAGGATGTAAAGGACAGGCAGTGTGACATAGGCAATGAACTCCCAGATCTTCCCGGTGAGCAGCATCCACAACACGTGGTCTTCAGCCTGGATGTTCACCCAGCACCAGCCTACAGACACTTCAGAGGCATCATAGCCGATCTTGTGCAGAGACAGCGCTGCCACAGTGATGGCGAAAGGAACACCCCAGCTGACATAAACCACAAGTCACAAGATCAGACTGGAAACAGTTCAGGAGAACCATAGTTCATTGTAGTTTTTGCAGATATAAAGATCATTTGTTGTTGTGAAGCTAAACAATGTGATTTTAACATTAAAAAAAGATAAGAAATACGATTGGGTCAAAAAAGGACTGGGGATTTTAATTTTGAAAACAATACTTTTCAAATACTTTCTTACCATTATTTAAACAAGAAATCTACTAAGATGTTATTCAGCGTAACAACAGTTTATATAAAAGAACCTTGTTTTGAATATCATTTGATGAATTACTTATTAAAAGGCTATTTAATGATTTCTTTTCACAACACAAGGTTTTTACACATTTGGCAGCAAAACGTTTTTAATATTTTAAAATATTAGCAGTACATAATAGTAATATAGTGAAATTTAAATATGATCAGTTAATCTTTTAGCAATTTTAATAAGTATGGGTCAGAATAAGGGAAATTTCTGCGATGAAACTCTATGCACGGGCAGGCTGATAGGTCACCTAATCATGGCACAGCAGATTGGTTGCTGCCACTTCGGCAGCCAATGAGCTTGCTCCTCATCAGTTTAAATGCTTAGTGTCGTTTGCGCTGTTAAGCTGCGGTCACACTGGGCTTTTCTCCCCATAGACTTCCATTCAAACGCACGCGAATGCGTCAGACCGGAAACGCAGGGTCATGCGTCAGATTTCGCAGGTTGCTGCAGTGCAAAGTTCAAACTTGGTGAACTCTGACCTGCGAAATCGCAACACTTGACTGCGTGAGACCAATCCAGGATCAAAACATGACCTCCCTGGACAGAAATTTAAAACATGGAGCAATCTCTCGCTTTTTTAATGTCCAATCATCTTGTTTAATCCCGCCCCTTTTCGCAGTGCCGTGCGACAGAATTTCGCAAGCTCAAACTCTAGTGTGACTTCGGCTTCAAGCTGTGTCGTGTTTTCGGAGACCCTCCTCCACCCCAGCTCCACCTCTGTTTAGATCTGCGTGTTATATTCTCAAACGGCATGTCTGTGTATATACTGGCAGTAGCAGGTCTCGTTACTTGCTCTGCCATAAGAATCACAGCAGCAGCAGCGTAGCAGATCTATACCGCCAAGACTAAAAAAATCAACATTGGCATATAAATATTCATTACTAAACTAAATCCCGAGAATTCCCGTTCATGGCAGAAGTATGTTGTTTCATTTTTACATAAAATATCTGACATTTCACCCATATTTTTAGATTGTATTCTTTTAGTGAAACTTTAAGGTTTGCACTTTATAAGCATTTAAAATATTTCTGATTTACATAAAATCACATTTTAATTTAATTTAACTTCTGCAGACACCAAAAGGGGCCATGCATGTAATCCTTGGCACAAATAACCTCTGCTTTTTCCTTTACTAACATCATTTAATATATAAACACGTGAATTTATTCATTATTTAGATTTATTCAAATTAAATTTAAAGCACAGATATTCTCTATTTAGTAAATATATTCATTTATTATATTCATTGTTGTTTACTTTGCTGCTTTGTATTAAAATTGTTTAATTTTGTGTAAACCTAAAGTTGATCTGGCAGTCAACTCAACATTTGAATTAATACTTCATTAATAGTATGTATCAAGTATGTAACAATAATTCAACTTAAAGTTACAAGAATTACAGTTTAAAAGTCAAGTTTAACTGACGTTAATCTGTTGGTACCTGTAAACTTTTAAAGTGGATATCTACCTTCTTTTAACATCTACATTTTTGTGTGTGAAAAACACATACAGGTGTGTAATATTATAGGCGGTGAGTACATTTGTAGCTAAAGTGTGAGTATTTTGGGTTGTACTGTCCCTTTAAGATCATCCTGGCAGAGAAGAAACGCTTCGAAGAGTTTAACGTTATGTTACCTGATCAGATGAAAATACAGCACCAAGTTGTCGGCCTGTCTCTGGCTGGACTTTACAATAAAAACATACAAGTAGATGGCAATAGCCACAGTCCAGAAGAATGAGCTGGTGTTAGCGAACGTGGAAACTGCTCCTTGCGCAATACAATCCCAAGAGTCAGATTTAAAAATCTGGCAAACTCCATAGAAGTACGACAGCGCGGAGAGAAGGTCAGAAACCGACAGATACACAAGCAGCTTCCTCGGTGTAGTTCTCAGATCGAGCCAACTTACATACGTGCTTATGATTAAAAGTGAGCCAAAAAACGAAAGTACACATGATGTCAGAATAACAACCTGTTCGTAAACATACACCTCCGTCTGGTTTGCCTCGGCCATTGTTTTTCCGTGTATAAGAGTTACTTAAAGCTCTACCTGCGCCTTGTTTGCGCGTTTGGTCAATGCTTCCTGAAGTCTAAACTAATTTAAAGTAACGAATCCACTTGTATCCTTGAGAGATTTCCAGTCCACTTTCCCCCTGACGAAGCATTACTCCGTACAACACGACGGGCTTTAAGATCCAGTGGCGTAAGAGGCTTTACAAAAGCCAGTCCGACAGCTTCTTCACAACTGCTGAGACAGTGAAACAATGCTCGACAATAACAACGACTCAAAACATGGTGAATTCCGTCGACATTTTTCTATCTTACTTCCTTTATTAAACATAGCAAAAGTGCCAAAACCTTTAAGTATTAGTTGACCAACAGTTTCAAAAAGGTGAAACAATAGGGTAATGCTTCATTAAGTGTTTTGAATCATTTGAATCAATTCACCAAAAACATTCATACACAATAGTTCACTAATTCTTTGGATAAAACAAAGACTGGGCTAGTTCACCCAAAATGAAATTGTAACCCTTATTTACTCGGCCTTAAGTGGTTCCAAACCTTTATACATTTCTTTATTCTGTCGAGCCCTAAAGTAGATAATTTGAATAAAGCTGAAACATAACCAGAGGGGATGGCTCAGTTTTTAGCACTGTTGCTTCACACCAAGGTCTGTATGGGTTTTCTCCGGGTGCTCCGGATTCCCCCACAGTCCAAAGACATGCAGTGTAGATGCATTGGGTGAACTAAATTGGCCGTAGTGTGTACCTGTGTCTGTGAATGTGAGAGTTTGTGGGTATTTCCCAGTGGGTTGTGGTAGGAAGGGCATATGCTGGAACAGCTGGCGATTCATTCCGCTGTGGCGACACCTGATAAATAAGGGACTAAGCCAAAGGAAAATTAATGAATGAGGAATAACTTCCATAGAATAATCAAATACCATGGAAGTCAGTTACAGGTTTCCAACTTTCTTCAATTTCAAAATATTTTCTTTTGTGTTCAAGAAAATAAGGAAGCTCAAATAGGTTTGGAAGAAGTAGCGGATCATGAAAGACTTGTCAGTTTTCGTGTAAACAATCATGTTAAAGTTTTTGTAAAATCAAAATGTATGTTTGCTAGCCCACATTGCTATTCTTTAGGTGAACAGTTACTTTGTGCTAGTTAATCAACTTAAATAAAAAGTGATCTGCTTCCACGTTTGGAGTGTGGTCCTTCTCTCTTGATGTCAGTTTGATGGCTTCACAAGTCAACATTATGGAAGCTTGTTTTCCCAACTTAAAATCACAAGATACATTTTGTGATTCTTGCTTGTTTAAAAACTCACAATTGTGAGAAAAAAGTCACTATTACATTTACATTTTTTATTTTATTTTCATGCTATGTTGTATTGTAATTTTCTTAGAACTACAGGTTTATCTTTCAGAAAGTGAAAAAAAGTCAGAATTTCAAGTTTATATCGCACAATACTTTATATATAACATTATAAACTCACAATTGTGTCTTTTTTCCCTACGAATTGGACTTTACTGTCAGGATTGTGAGTTTTTGTCTGCTAGTTACTGTTTTTCTCATAATTGGGACATTTTTCTTACAATTTAAAGTCAGAATTATTAGCCCCTCTTTGAATTTCTTTTTCAAATATTTCCCAAATGATGTGTAATAGAGCAAGGACATTTTCACAGCATGTCTGATAATATTTTTTCTTCTTGAGATAGTCCTATTTGTTTTATTTTGGCTAGAATAAAAGCAGTTTTTAATTTTATGGTCAAAATTATTAGCCATATTTTTTTGATAGTCTACAGAACAAACCATCATTATACAATAACTTGCCTAATTACCCTAACCTGCCTAGTTAACCTAAATAACCTAGTTAAGCCTTTAAATGTCACTTTAAGCTGTATAGAAGTGTCTTGAAAAATATAAAGTACAATATTATTTACTGTCATCATGGCAAAGATAAAATAAATCAGTTAGTAGAAATGAGTTATTAAAACTATTATGTTTAGAAATGTATTGAAAAAAATCTCTCCATTAAAAACAGATATTGGGGAAAAAAATAAACGGGGCTAATAATTCCGGGGTTGGTTAATAATTCTGACTTCAACTGTATGCATATTACAATTCTGTCATAATAACTATCAAATGTGGGTTGCTATCCTGCAATTCTGAATAAAAACGGTGTTTATGAGAGGAAAATCACAATTGTGAGAAACAAATTCCAGATTTTGAAATGAGTCTACCATTACTTTGAAGGGGTAAAAAACATACAGGCCAAACAAATTAATATAATTAGCCCTGGACAATATGTTGAGGTCCTTGCAATATAAATGATTATTTACAACAAAATTAAACATTATTTACAACATTACCTTTAATCTTGAATCTCAGAAATTTGTCCTGAACAAGTTCACGATGGGGTGGACTCTCCCTTTAAAGTGAATGAAATCGGATTTTGTGTACCACAGAAAAAAAAACCATACAGGTTTTGCAACCTCTTGAAGGTTTGTAAAGCTTGAAAAAATAAGATTTTTTGTAGGAGCTGTTGCTTTAATTTTTAAACATATTAAAACCACTTAAATATTCAATCAGAATGATTCAATGATTCATTTAATTAATCTGTATTATGGGCGATTCATAGACTCAGTCGAAAGAAAGAGTTTTTGACCATTTTCTCTCACAAAATATTCGATTTGTCTCACTCCGCAAAAACAATCCATTCATAAACCAAGGAAGCGGTTGAGTACCTAGCCTATAGTTTCCAAACATTCTCTTTCTTCATAATGTTAATCCCTCTCAGTCTAATATGTCTTTCGTTCAGTTTTATTAGTGATGGATCTAGTGTATTTTAGCATTCCAATGGAACTGTGAGATAACTATGCAACATCTTATGTGCAAGCAATGCGGCATCGTAATGAGTCTGCAATTATTGTCAATTAAACATCTGCAATCACTACATTGCACCATTAGATGGCGCAACAAGAACTTCTATCGAGCTTTAGTTCTTTTCAAGTTACTTCCTTCTAGTTGTGATTTGACTTTGATCAAGCTTATTCTGTTTAATTTAGAAATTTGTCTGCATAAACCCCATTACATAGTCCGTTTCTGTAGGTGTGTTGTTGAGGTTTTTGAAGTGAGTCAATATTTCAACTTCCAGGAAGATTTCTGTATGTTTTGGTCTATTATTTAGAATTACATTGAGGTAAATGCATCTCATTTCATCACATTCTGTCCTAGTGTGACACATCATTTTATTTCAGGCGAAGAAAACAAAAGGTGGAGAAGAAAAAATGGAAAATCAATGCTTGATCCTTCATTAGAGGCAACCCGTAGTTCTCTTCTCATCACTTCGGTGAGCAGTACATTCATTTGTCACTAT
Source organism: Danio kyathit (assembly GCA_903798195.1). NCBI lineage: Eukaryota > Metazoa > Chordata > Actinopteri > Cypriniformes > Danionidae > Danio > Danio kyathit. The sequence continues at coordinate 25,941,962 of LR812541.1, read as the reverse complement.
TCTCATTACTCCATGCGCATGTTAAAATTCCAAAAAATGTGGAGGTGGCTTTTAAAAATACTCTTAAGCTTGACAGACATCACCAACATAAATGACTTAGGCATTCTGTATTCTCCTGCCTTGCACTTTTAATTAATGCATATCTAGGTGTGAAGATGCAGCCTAAAAGATCTCGAAAGTGAGCATAAAATATGAGTCCTTCAACCGCACAAGCACTGTAAATGTGTTGAAATTGCATGTAAAAATTGAAGACATTAGAAATGTTATTAAATTATTAAAATCTTAATTTTTTTAGGTAAAAAATTGTGGTTTGAAGGAGACTGGCGGTTTGAAGATTTGAAAATGATGATTAGTTTTTATTTTGGGACTGCAATGTAATCCTCAATATATTTTAATATGTCATCAAATGATTCTTGTTTTAATAAATGTCTGTTTTATATTTTACTGTATTATATGTCTGGTTTACAAGGCGAGTACAGTTTGGATCTGTTTTGAAGGATACATGTAAATTAAACTGTGGCATAATACAACGCAAACTCAAGAGATAAACAAATTAAATTTAAAATAGTTTCTGACTATGTCTTAATCAACAGAAACAGCATGACATATCAGTAACCTTTAAGTGTTTTTTTAATTGAAAGCATCTGTCTCTTTCATTTCTCTTCAACATACCATTTAAAGTAATATTAATATGTTTGTGATTTTCAGAGCGTTTGTGAAGGCTGCTCTTTATTCAGTTGCATTATAAGCACATTTTCAGGGTATGATTTAAAACAGAGTGCTTTAATATGTCGTCAAAGACCTTACTAAATTGATTTGCGGACAAGTTTAAGTTATTATTGCCACACTGATTTGATTACATCAAAACCTTAAGTGAATTACGAGGGTTTTATTCACCTGTGCACACTGCCCTTTTGAGGATCAACAACCCAAACACAAACACTGACTCTGCTTTACATATACAGCAGAAATAAATAACACAACATGAACAAAATGACAACGTTTTAAGATGTTTTTTATTATTAAAAATAAATTCATACAGTATTATTAACAAATTGATACACATCTTAATTTATTTACATGTTATTTTACTTTTTAACTTACTGTAAAATTTACTATACCCAAAACTAATATTTTAGTCTATATATTTTATTTATACAGCTGAAATAAATAACACAACATGGAGAAATTACAATGTTTTAAGATGTTTTTATTATTAAAAACACATTCATACAGCATTATTATTCTTATTATAAAACAGTTTACTACAATGCATTTCAAGTGTGTAAACATTAGGTCATCATTATCATAGAAACTTCATTATAATAACATTGTATATTTATTGTGTTACTTTGTTTTTTGATTTAAATAACTGTAAAATTTTGTAGCAATTTCTGAGTGAACACTGTGGATATATTTATTTGTACATATTTTCATTTCATTTATATTTTATAAATAATATTTAAGAGTATGTAACATAAAATGATATATTCAAATCATTAATGAGAAGTATTTTGGTCCATCCTTATGATGGTAATATGTTTTGGTCGATTAGCAAATTGATGCACGTTATAATTTATTTACATGTTACTTATTTTACCTTTTAACTAACTGTAAAATTTATTATACCCAAAACTATTATTTTAGTCTAGATATTTCCTTTATACACCAGAAGTAAATAACACAACATAGAAAAAATTACAAAATTTTAAGATGTTTTTATTATTAAAAACACATTCATACAGCATTATTATTATTATTATAAAACAGTTTATTACAATGAATTTCAAGTTCATAAATATTAATATATAGGTCATCATTATCATTGAAACTTCATTATAATAACATTGTTTATTTATTGTGTACCTTTGTTTTTTGATGTATATAACTATAAAATTTAGTAGCAATTTCTGAGAAAACACTGTATATATTGTCACCTTAGAATTATAAGGTTCTATCTGACATTTTTGTCAAAATTGAGTTATTGACATATTCTTATTAAATGACAACTTATTTACATTATGCGATGTTTTTTTTAGAAGTTGTTTACATTTTAAGACGTTTTATTTAAAAAACGAATGTTACACACACACTGTTTGCTATAGAATGCAAAAACTTTGAAGCTCAATATCTTGAAATCAGTCAGAACGCAGATAGAACCTTATAATTCCAAGGTGACGATATATTGATTTGTACATATTTTCATTTATATTTTATAAATAAGATTTAAGAGTATGTAACATAAAATGATATATTCAGAACATTAATGAGAAGTATTTTGGTCCATCATTATGATGGTAATAGATTTTGGTCAATTAGCAAATTGACACACATCATAATTTATTTACATGTTACTTATTTTACTTTTTAACTAACTGTAAAATTTAATATACCCAAAGCTATTATTTTAGTCTAGATATTTCATTTATACACCAGAAGTAAATAACACAACATAGAAAAAATGACAACATTTTAAGATGTTTTTATTATTAAAACACATTCATACAGCATTATTATTCTTATTATAAAACAGTTTACTACAATGCATTTCAAGTGCTTAAACATTAATACGTAGGTCATCATTATCAAAGCAACTTCATATTAATAACATTGTTTATTTAATGTGTTACTTTATTTAGATTTAGATTTAAGAGTATGTAACATAAAATGATATATTCAAAACATTAATGAGAAGTATTTTGGTCCATCATTATGATGGTAATATGTTTTGGTTGATTATCAAATTGATACACATCATCATTTATTTACATGTTACTTATTTTACTTTTAACTAATTGTAAAATTTATTATACCCAAAATTATTATTTTATTCTATATATTTTACATTTTATACATATTTGTTTTACTTTGTAAATGTGTTATAATGTTTTGATTCATCATTGTAATGTTAAATTGTAATGTTCATCTTTATTTCTATAGTGCGTTTACAATGTAAATTGTGTCAAAGCAACTTAACATAGAAGTTCTAGTAAATTGAAACTGTCAGTCCAGTTTTCAGAGTTCAGTTTAGATCAGTTAATTTTGCTCCATTAGCAGCTTCATAACAAACACATCCCGTCATAAGCTGAATATGTCATCAGACCATAAGCTAAGTATAAACAGGTCACGCCATGTCATGGCAGTACTGAAACTGCAAAATCTGGTCAGCTGATATTCACAATAACACTTGACTGAATCACTCCTGATTTCATAGAAGATAAAAAAACAAACAATCTATGAGAAAAAAAGAGCAAACCTACAGTAAGCATGAATCAATTTCAGCACTAATGAAATCACTCGCATTACATTTTGTAACAGCAAAGACGAAACAAAAGCAGACACTCACGATTAGAAGAATGAATGAGACGGGAAGCTTGATAACATGCACAGACTCTAGATCTGTCTTTTCTCATCTCTCTCCAGGCTCTGAATGCTCGAGCGGGGTTGACTGGATGGATGAATGGGCCTTTAAAGGTGACGAGTTTCTGCGGCAGTATACTTGCTGATTGCTTCGTTCTCACTCCACACAACAACCAGCTAAGACACTGCCAGAGAACCACTCACAGCAGCGGCCCGAAGCCCTCACTTGCTTCAGCATCTCCTGCATCTTCTGGAAAGTCTCCCTGTTTTACGACTGTCCCGTCTTCTGCAGGTAAGATTCTGGATGCTTTAATCCTCTGCTCACTGAACGTCCGCAGTTCTTGTATATGACAGCCAGGGACAGAGGTAGTTTTCCCCTGACCAAATAAACCTTTGTTCTGCTTTCGCTTTCCAAAAGATGACGGTATAGGTGAGGCGTCTGCTGAAAACACACACAGAGAGGAGAAAAAACAAACAAACTCATACTTCCAGTTTATGACATCTCACTTTTCACTGCACTGCAAATGAAAACAGAACTGCGTGACATAATGTAGGGAATTACGGCGGTCACAAGTCACAATTTTTTTCTATCAGGATTTTTTATTGTTTAGTTAGAAGTAAATTGAAATATCCTGTAAAAAATTTTAAATATTAAATAATAAAGTGAAACTAATTATAAAAATGCATTTGTAAACTTTCTTTTTCAAATGTTTCCCAAATGCTGTTTAATGGAGAGAAGATTTTTTAACACATTTAAACATAATTTCTTTTGTCTTTGCCATGATGACAGTTCATAATATAAGGTATGCACGATATATAGGTGGCCATGTTGTTATTGATAATAAATAGCTAATAAATGCTATTTTTAATGTTTAATTAGCCCGATATCAAAATTAGGTCGATATCTTTAAGCCGATAAATTACGTAATTGTAGAGAACTGCCTGCCTTGCCCATGCGTGGGTCGAACTTGTTCAGACTTGTCCAGTGCACTATAACGGAGCTTTCCTCACATTGTTTATTTCTTTAAAGTCTGCCTTTTCTTTGTGTGGTAATGCTGTGGGTTAATAACTCAGTAAGTAACTATATTCCTTATCATTTTAGATATGTTTGACAGAGTGTTAAAATTGCCTCAGGAAAAATATTACATGTGTAAACATAATAGCTAAATGCTATTATAACAAACGCATCATGCAGCATCTGCAGTTAAAGTTCCAAACTCACCGCAGTTTATCATAAAACTTTCATCTATCATTTTTCTACCGATTGACAGCAAGTACAAACATAGAAGCGTTGTCTGATTGACAAGCAGCACCTACACGTGTTCAAAAGAATCTAAAACGCCAAATAGGGTGAATTAATGCGCATTTTCTAAAGTAAAACATACTATCTGTATTTAACTGTCAAAACACCTCTCAACTTTTTCAAAACTTTCTTCTCAAAAGTTTTTAAAATAGATTTAGTTGTTCACTGTATAAAAATATAACATTTTAAAATCTTTATATTTATCGGCTAATATATCGGTTATCGGCCTCCAAATCTTAAGAATTATCGGTTATTAATATTGCCCAAATAATCCATATCGGTGATTCCCTACATAATATTTTATTAGTTATATTGCAAGATACTAGTATTCAGTTTTAAGTTTAAAGGCCTAACCAGGTTAATTAGGCAGGTCATTGGACAACTTTGGTTTGTTCTGTAGACAAGGGACAAAATAATAAACCTTAACATAACTACAAAAATGCTTTTATTCCAGCTAAAATATATGAAATAAAAAATATGCTATTGGAAATACTGTGAAAGTGTGAAAGTTCATCACTTTGGAAATATTTGAATAAAATTTTTTTATTTTTCACAGAAAAAAAAATGTATATAAATGTGTGTGTGTGTGTGTGTGTGTGTTTGGTATAATATAGAGCAGGGGTGCCTAAACTTTTTGTATGAAGGGCCAAAAACCAAATATCGTTGAGAGCTGTGGGCCGAAGATAAATATACCAAACTATATTACAATAAAGTTGGCATGGCTAATTTCCTAAATATACCAAACTATATTACATTAAAGTTGGCATGGCTAATTTCCTGATTTATTTATAGTATTTAAAAATAAATAGAAAAGATCACATTGAATTGTGTTAACTAATGCAGCATTAACTATATAATTTATTGCAATAAAAACATAATCACATTTATAACACAGTGGAGTTCAGTGCCGAATACACTAGTCAAGCAGAATCTGCCTTTGCCTTGATTTGCTCCAAAGTCTCTGTATGGTCCTCTATCTGTCGAGTGACAGTATGTACATTTTAAGCTTAACTACAGCATTTAAATTGAAACATTTCTTAAATTTAAACTTCCTGTTACCTACCAATAAAACAAACAAATAAAAGGTTACATTAAATTTAAAATGACAATCTCGAAATCATCCCCATCATTCTACCTCTCTTCTCAGATGGGAAGCAGGCCAAATCAAAGTTACCATGGGCCAACTTTGGCCTGCGGGTCTTAGTTTGGGTATCTGTGGTGTAGAGCTACAATTATTTATCTTTTGGTATATGTACAGTTGAAGTCAGAGTTATTAGCCCCTCTTTTATTTTTTCCCCATTTTTTAAATATTTCCCAAATGATGTTTAACAGAGCAAGGAAATTTTCACAGTATGTCTGATAATTTTGTTTCTTCTGGAGAAAGTCTTATTTGTTTTATTTCGGCTAGAATAAAAGCAGTTTTTATTTTTTTAAAAACAATTTTAAGGTCAAAATTATTAGCCCCTTTAAGCTATATATTTTTTCGATAGTCTACAGAACAAACCATCATTATACAATAACTTGCCTAATTACCCTAACCTGCCTAGTTAACCTAAATAACCTAGTTAAGCCTTTAAATGTCACTTTAAGCTGTATAGAAGTGTCTTAAAAAATCTAGTAAATATTATGTACTGTCATCATGGCAAAGATAAAATAAATCAGTTATTGGAAGTGAGTTATTAAAACTATTATGTTTAGAAATGTGTTGCAAAAAAATCGTCTCTCCGTTAAACAGAAATTGGGGAAAAAATAAAGAGGGCGGCTAATAATTCAGAAATAATACATTTCTGATTAAAAGAAAGCAGAAAATGAAAAGTACAAAGGGGACATTGATGACTCTATGACTATGAGGACAGAAAGTACCAAAAATCACAGTTCCCATATCTATATATGATTTCATTCTAGCTACATGACACTGACTTCCAAGTTAGCATTCAGTAAAAGCTCTGCCTGAACCCACAACACTTACCTTTAATAATCACAAGACTCAAACCCTGAGGAAACACTGACGTAGCGCTCTTCCTACACTTTACGACAGTTCGGCTATACCTCGCTAAATCTCCATCCAGTGTAAACAAGCCCATAAAGCTAACATCCAACAGAAACTCTTGATCCTCAGGAAAAAAAAACACATGAGTTTGAGAGGCCGCCACACCTTAGGGAGGGGAAAGCACACCTTCCTTTATTACTTATATGAACTATGCTCACCCTCGTCACTGCAAATAGAGCCGTGACTCACTTTTTCTCAAATAAACGCTGAATCTCGGTTCAAAGGGTTCAGTTTATATTTGCCTGTAAGAAACTCTACGATCGGATTCATGTGAAAGAGCAAGAGCGCTGGCATGAGTGTGTCATATGGGGAGGGGATGGCTCTGTCCGGTCCCGGATTTGTTGTTCACCTACTGCAAGCAGTGTGAAGGCCCTATCTGCTGGTATTCCCCACAGGGCAGCTATTTTGAGCAGGCAGCCTCGCTCCTAAGGGCTCTGCCAGCGAAGAAGGGCCTCTGCGCACTTAGCGAGAAGGTTTGGAAAGGAGTGGGAGAGAGTTATCGTGTGTGTGGGAGAGCGTAAGAGTGAGGAAGAGAAAGTAGAGGCACAATTAAAGAGAAATAAAAAGTGAAAGAGAGAAAGAAAGTGATGAAAATAATAGTGGTGTGGCTGCTGCACGGTGACTTAAATCAGATCAGTGTCTGGAAGTGCGGTGGAAGCACTTGCATTATTAGCTTCCACAGTGTTTTTGTCTTATTTTTCTTCGTACGAATACTGAAACATTTTTAAGCTCAAGATTTATTTGGCATTTTTTTGGGGAAAAAATAAGTTGCTGTCAAAACTGCTTTGATGATTAAATTCTGTCAGATTGTCTGTCTGTGTATGATGTGTATTGTCTACTTTCATATTAGAATTGTTGTTTTAACAAGGTGGAAGCTGAAAGACGCTGAACCAAAACACAGCTTGAGGGTTTAAAAGTATTCACTATGTGATTGAGTCTATTAGAAGGCAGTTTAAGTAATTAAAGTTATGAAAGGGAAAAAAAATCCCTGTATTGGTTTTTAAATATTTGTTTTACATTTATATGATATAGTTAAGATTTATCACACAAGCAAGATGTTACGTTTTACATTGTGTGTTTTTTTTCTGTTTAGCCAATAAAAGTAGTTCCAAAAGAAAGCTAGAGCAGAGTTAGAGTTCTTGAAAGCATGTCATGATTTTGCCAAGTACGATGCGATCCTGGATTAACATCCATGTTGGTCCTGGAACATCATTTTTTTGAAAATGTAATTCATACCTATTACCTACCCCTAAACCCAATCATAACTGTAAATTATTCCCAAAATCGGAGGGGAATAATAGTTGGATAACACTCATGTAGAAGTGCATAAACCTAACCGAAAGCCTATCTTAGCATAAGCGGTAAACATATCCCTTAATTCTGATTGGCTGATTGGAATGTGGTTTCAAGATCAACATAGATGTTAATCCAGAAACATGTCCTACTTGAAGAAATCAGGTTAGGGTTCTTGAACAAATTGAGTATGCCAATGGTTCACTAATAAATATAGATTCTGATATAGAATGAATCTGTTTTAAATGAATGATTAAATGTATCACTCATTCAGACAAGGACTTGTCACAACTTAAATGAAAACAAAATAGCACTAGCAAAAAATGCTTTAATTATTGTTACTGAAAAATATATTCAGATATTATTTTCTGTGTGGGGAGTAGGTCTGCACAATATATCGTTTCAGCATCGATATCGCCATGTGTGCATCCGCAATAGGTACATCGCAAAGATATGCAATGTCCGGTCTGAATTATAGTTGACCATGAGCTACATAATTGTATTTAATCACTGTATTTATATTGAATTTATATGATTTATGCAAAAAACATTTCTTTCTTAGAATTTTTGTCTTGTTTCTTGTCCAAATATCTACATTTCAAAGCAAAAACAAGATTATTTTACTTCACTGGCAGATAATTTTCTTAAAACAAGCAAAAAACTCTTTATTTTCAGTTATTTCTTCTGACGGTGAAAGCTAAACATTATTTTTTCTTGGTCTAAGATAATTTTTTTTGATATTTGGACTAGAAACAAGGCAAAACAAAGTAAAAAAAGCATTTTTTTCCGGTTTCCCCCACAGTCCAAAGACATGTGGTACAGGTGAATTGGGTAGGCTTAATCATCCGTAGTGTTTGAGTGTGTGTGGATGTTTCCCAGAGATGGGTTGCGGCTGGAAAGGCGGTTCATTCCGCTGTGGCGACCCCAGATTAATAAAGGGACTAAGCCGAAAAGAAAATAAATGAATGAATGATTGAATGATTATTCAATTTCTGTACCTGAATACTGTTCGATCTCCCAGAAAACCATCAAATAGAGCTATTCAAACCGTTTACTGAAACTATTCATATCGCAATATTTATCGCAGAAAATAAAACATTGCAATATATATTTTTCCAATATTGTGCAGCCCTAGTGGGGAGTCATGTGCGGTAATCCTATATATAAAAAAATAATCCACTAACAACAACATTTATCATAAACATGAAGACTACACTGATGAAAGTGAAATTACTAGCATGCTATTTTGCTTAACTATTTCTGCTTGAGGTTTTCCACTGAAAGAGAAACTCACAGAACAGTGAGCTTGAATTAGAAGGAAACGAATTTGCCACTCGCGATCATTCTTTAGAATGTCAGAGGACGACATTATCTGAACATATCGATTATCAAGCCACATTATTTTTAAATCGCTCTGCTCTTGATAGATTGCTTTGGTCATTATGGAAATGAGCTGCTGTGTCTGCGTTCTTTAATTTGCACACTGTCAGTAGATCAGCCGCTAAACTAAATGCGTTTTTATGGGATTTTGCACTATTGTGGTGATTTATAATGTTTAATAAATCTGGATTCAAGGCTCATTTTCTTTAAAAAATAGGTGAAGCGAAAAAAAAGTGTTTTTTGCTTGTCAAGTAGTTTGATTTAAGTATGTTTAGGTATTTGTATTGGAAAACAAGACAAAAGCACTGATGTTTTTCAATTTGTGTGCCATGCTATACTAAAAAATATATATATATATATTTTTTTGTGTGTTTTTATGCTTATAAGTTGCAAAATGAGACATTTCGTTCACAATTTAGATGTTGAATAAGTGACTTTTTTTTGACATTTTTAATAGTTACATTTTTCAAAGTGATCTATTGTCTGGGTTGGTGTTAAAAATTATGATACAAAAACTTGAAAATCTGCCAGAATTTATTACGGTTTTGTTACAGACATAATTGCTAATATAATATTTATTATACTATTATACAAATTATATTATTTTAAATGACTAAAATGTGAATAAAAGCCACTTTGTTAAACTGCAGAGTTGAATTTTCAAAATGAAATGTCAACAGGGCAGAGATAAAGGTCCCACATTTCAATTCATAACCTTAAATAAATGTAAATCACATGTTAATCACAAAATATAGTAACTGTTAAGTAACAATGTTTTACAGTGTAAGTTACTGTCATAACATGCTTCAAAATTCAATACTGAACATACCCTTGTACCACTGTTTTTCTGCAGTGCTGTTTGGAGATGAGTTATGACACATAATAAAAGGCCACGGTGGTTGGCAAGCGCGTGCACACACACACACGTTAACCCTTGAAACGAGCATTTGCCTATGAAAAACAGGTTGAGGTCAAGAGAGGGCTAAGTCGCGCATGTGATGTTATCTTGGTATCCTGCTCTTCAGTCCGAGCGAGAGGCACCAGTAAAGCCTTTTTACAGCATCTGCTGATACAATATTCCGTTGCGACCACAGCGTTATCTGAGTCTGAGCAAACACACCTGTAATTATGAGACTATTTCAGTACCAGCCCAACGCTGACTGCGCTACAGTACCTCACATGAATGCTGACATCATCGCGGGACAGGGGGGAGGAGGGGTGTGGAAACAGGGTGAGGCTTTCCTTGAACAAACTTCAAGCAGATTCCTCTAGTTGGACTTTTAACATGAATTGTTAACAAGGCAAGGAATGAATACTGTAGTGATAAATGGGGGGATTCCTTTCACTCATTTGCTTAGACAAACTAAATTTCCAAATTAATGTAAAAAAAAAGTAAAACTAAAACAAAGCAAGTTGCTAATCTGATTTTAATTAAATTTGATTTTTAGGTCTGTTTTTCAAGTAATTGTAATGTAAAATACAAGACTAAAATGCTGTTTAAGTCATTTGTGGTTTTCCTTATCACATTTTACCTTTATGATGGCTTATTAAATATACTCCTTTATACAACAGCTCTGTCTGTTTCTCAAATCTGATTTGTATCAGAATGCGATATTCTGCAATATCAGAATTCGTGCAACCACTCTTGTGTATTACTCCGCCCACACAAATGGCAAGCAGGAAACTACAGTTTGACAAATATTGCAGCTGTTGGACAACATAATGTACTTTTGAGGCTTTTTAAGGCGAGAATGTAGTTGTTTTGTAACAGAGCAAAGACGGTTGACGTTGTCCATCCACAAGATGGCGACAGTGACGACATAATAAGCCTTTAGAGGAGAAAATTTTAGTGTAAAACTACAAACTACAGCTGATCAAATCATTATAAAACTGACATTCTAAGTTGATCTCTCTCTTTTGTATGTTATACCATAATAATTGTAGTGTATTGAGTGTGAGATGGGACTCACATATCAGCAATGTATGTATTTTGTGTTGGCCACTCTTTGTATAACCCTGAGTTACTTTTTGGTTGGCCATCTGTTTGTTTTTAACGAGTCTCCTGTTTTCGTTACTGCAGACTAGTTCAGCAAAAAGAAAGAAAGAAGAAATGCCCTCGTGTTTAGCGTTTTTCCTTATCGCAAACACAACTGTAATCTGGTAGTATTTGCAATGCTTTGGCTTTTTCAGGGTTAATTATTGTGATATTGCTACTAGGAACATATGGGAAATGTCTCTAGACTGATGGCATTTCATGCCGTTTAGCTTTATAATCTTAAAATTTGTCATCACTTTAGACATTACGCTAGAGAATCATTCAAACACTAGCTCTAAAGAGACGTTGGTGAATTAGTAACGGTTTCTGCTGTTCTGACGTCAGCTACAGATGTGAATGTACGGTGAAAGAAAAAGGGTCCTCATACAAAAGGGTTTTTGATTTTCTTTTTTATATACACGATTATGCCGTTGAACTGTTGTATAAAAGCTATATCACACTCGTAGCAGTGCGCTATGGCTGTATATTGTCACTGGTGGGACACTAAGGCACTCGGCCTGCAGCCTTGTGCCAACACACACCTCTCACCAGTTCCGATATACAGCCATATCGCACTGCTACTCGTGTAATATTGCTCATTTATTTACAGTCAAGCCTGAAATCATTCATAACCCTGGCAAATTCTGACTTAAAGAAATATTTTTACTTAAATAAATATTTTTTCCCACAATGATGCCTCTTGTATATTGTCTTATTATCTTTTGGGAGAAGCCTGTGTCATTTCTGGTCAAAAATGAAATTGCTGATTGAATAAAAGTAACTTTAAGTCAGAATTTGCCAGGGGTATGAATCATTTCAGGCTTGACTGTTTATAAAATATACTTATTTGAATTCAAATACATAAATTTAGTTTTAGGCATTTAAATATTATTGGCAGTGCAACAAATTAAGCTGCTAATTATGTTATATTATATTATATTAATTATATTATATAATTTTTTATTATATTATATAATTTTTTTATTATATTATGTAATTTTTTTATATTATATTATATTAAATTATATTATATTATTCATTCATTCATTCATTTTCTTGTCGGCTTTGTCCCTTGCGGGGTCGCCACAGCGGAATGAACCGCCAACTTATCCAGCACGATTTTACGCACCGGATGCCCTTCCAGCCGCAACCCATCTCTGGGAACTTCCACACACACATTCACACTCATACACTATGGACAATTTAGCTTACCCAATTCACCTGTACCGCATGTCTTTGGACTGTGGGGGAAACCGGAGCACCCGGAGGAAACCCACACGAACCCAGGGAGAACATGCAAACTCCACACAGAAACGCCAACTGACCCAGCCCAGCCGAGGTTCGAACCTGCGACCCAGCGACGTTCTTGCTGTGAGGCAACAGCACTACCTACTGCGCCACTGGGTTGCCCTATATTATATTATTTTGTTATTATATTATATTAGTCATTCATACATTTTCTTTTCGGCGTAGTCCCTTTATTAATCTGGGGTCGCCACAGCGGAATGACCCGCCAACTTATCCAGCACATGTTTTACACAGCGGATGCCCTTCCAGCTGCAACCCATCTCTGGGAAACATCCATACACACTTATTCACACTCATACACTACGGACAATTTAGCCTACCCAATTCACCTGTACCACATGTCTTTGGACTGTGGGGGAAACCGGAGCACCCGGAGGAGTGGGATGAACATGGGAGAACATGCAAACTCCACACAGAAACTCCAATTGACCCAGCCGAGGCTCGAACCAGCGACCTTCTTGCTGTGAGGCAACAGCACTACCTACTGCGCCACTGCGTCGCCCTATATTATATTATTTTATATTATATTATATTACATTATATAACTAGCCCTAATATAAGTAACAATAAATAAATTATAATCAAATTACAATGTATTTCAAATGCTTGACATAGAAGAATTGAATAAATAAATAGTCAAATAATTTTTTATCATACTGAACTGACAATATTTAAAGCGTCAGACAGTACTTAATAATTTCTGTTCGTCTGAGAGCTTAACAACTTGTCCGTCCTGCTCGGCTGGCTTCTCAGATGCGCACATCACGTCTCTAACATATCAGTGTCATGCTAAATGACACCCACAAAACACTGGAACACATTATCAGATTAAAGTCTTTTGAATTCTTTCAGCCAAAAAAGTATCAGTAGATCTCATCTGAACGTGTTTTGAGGAAATCTGATCGGCTCTTTGGAAAGACAAACATAAACATGCAGCCATGGATGAGCACACAGCTGTCTGACGCTCTTTAGAAATAGAGGAACGCTGCATATGTGCCATCTGAATCAGCACAGACGTATAAAATCATTATAGCAAAAGCAGTGCCTAGTAAAAGCATTCAGACACACACACGCACACACACAGACACACACTCAACCACTCGTGATCTGGTTTCTGCTGCAGTTGCTAAATTGCAGTGTTGTGTCCGTGTGTCTGTCTCGTGAGGCCGACGGCTTGCTGAAGCCACATGATGGCAGGAATTCCTGGCTGCTTTGGGCCTGATGTAATCTCTAATACAGGCTTTCAGGAAGCAGGGGAAAAACACACGCGCGCACATACTGTACACACACACACACCTGCCAGCTGGCACTGGCATGTGTCTGTACGCCTCTGACACACTTCAGCAAGCAAGATACGCAGGTGCTGCATTAACTGACGGAGCAAGTTAATGTGTTTGCTGGTCACTTTTTAATAGATTCGCTTTTTAAAGACACAAGGAAGATTTGGTAACACTTTAGTTTAAGTATAATCTTTCTATAAATTGGCGGCATGTTACCTGGTGGTTAATAAGATATTTAATGTTTATTGTGCATGATCTTATTTTACATGATTAATCCTATACCTACATCCAACTGCTCTGAACCAACAATAATTAAGTCTTAATGTTTTATATTGCATGACTAGAACAGTATGTATTGCATTTATAAAGTATGTGAATAATTACTGATAATAGGGCTGTGCGATTTGGGGAAATTATCAAACTGTGATTTTTTTTTTTTTTTTTTTTGACAGATATTGTAATTTTGATTTGATTTGTGTTTTAATTTTGTAGTCAAGCTTCAGCTCAATAATCTGTATCATAGCTTCTTACTGCTAAAATGCAGTAAGTGTTAGTTAAAAAAAGGAATAAGGCTGATAAGAGCCTTTCTGTAGCTTATATTATCACAGATGCTACACAAAATATCATGATGTTAAACGTAAAGCTGTGGTACTCCAAAATGGCTAAAATATCTCCTATCCACTAGCGAGGTAGTGCGTTATGGCATTAGTTATCTCCTGGGTAGAGTTGCACCAACTGTTTGTAAGTTCTTTCTTAAACTGGAAGGTAAAGTCCATATAGGGGCTTTGTAACTACTAGCTAGTTTGTAACTAAATTTGTTAACATGTTCTTAAAGCAAACCGTAGTTAGTAGGTCGTAAGCTTTTTGTAAAGTCATGCGTATAGTCAGATTGAATGACGTAATATTCAATAAGAAGCCTTTAAAATCGTTTAACTGCTTTAAAACTCTGCAACTAATGCATCTATATAACTGTCCTATAAAAATGAAACGACAAATTATATTTTTGTAGTACATTGATTACAGTCAGTCACTACAGACGACGCACATACCTGCATCGCGAGCCGTGAACGCATGCAAAATACACTCGAAGTTATCAAAACATTAAACTTTCATTTTGTGTGACTTTGAAAACAAAATATTCTCATATTACTGATGTTCTGTTTTTCTTTGATATTAATTTGTCTATTTCTGAAGCAGCAGACACCATCATCCTACTTGTATGCGCTTTCCTGTTTGTGTGGGGTTTTTTTTGTGGGTGTTCCACATACTGTAGTTCGGTTGCGAAATTCTGATTGGGCAGAATGAAAGTGTGCTCACTCAATTGGCTAGTAAGACACACACAGATGCCATGCACGCGTTTGCACTGGGCGGGGGAAATTAAATAGTAAATATGTCATATCCCAGCCTTTTGCAATAAGCTAATTGCAACGTCACACAGTCCTAACTGATAATACAAGAAAAATATTTAACTCTTGAGCCAGTGTTAAATTGTTAACACTTTTGAAAATGTAATGTAACTCTGGCGAGTGTGGATTATATAGTGGTGAAGTGTTAAAAAAAAACTCAGAGTTGAATTAACACTGGTGATTTTGCTGTGATAAGGTACTAACTTAATAAGCAGCCAATTAGGATTTCATTGAGTTAAAATCATAGTTAATGGTTTGTTAATAGCGAGAATTGTACCTTAAAATAAAGTGTGACCAAAAATTCTAAAAGATTTGATCAAAGTAAAACAGCTGAGGACAGAGATTGTCTGAATTTTGAAGAAAGTCTAATAGCCCTCTTGGATTAAGAGTGCCTGTTATAAACAGTCACATTATAATTTTGACTTTCATTGAGTTGCTGTTTGTTTGAATTAATTGAATTAATAAGAAATGAAGTATTTTGTACTCTAATTGTTGCAAAATTGTCTGACTTCTCTAATAAACAGTATTTTTGTAGTATATTTTTTTGTATATTGATATATTTCTGTAAATATATACAGTATTTATTCTGGTGTATATTGTAAACTATAAACTAATGTTTAAAAGCAAATATATTAAAGATAAATCAATATGCTGTTTTCTATTATTAAGCTGTTTTCTTACAAAAGCAGATTAATTTTTGAACTGCAGTTTATTTGTGAAAGCGAAGCCTTTCCTCCATTGACATGCATTGAAAAACGGCATTTTGTCCCCATAACTGCGTATCAACAAAGCTGGAGCATTAGCGTTAGATGTTATGCTTTAGATGTTGTCTTTTTTGGCAGAAGTTTGCTTATATAGTTTCCAATTAAGGTACTGTTCACCCAAAAATGTTATAAAAAGTTATTTTGTCATTATTTACTTGTTCTAGATTTATATCTTTGAGATTTATGTTATAGATTTATATTTTTGTCCTTAAAAAAAGAAGATATTTTGAAGTGTGTTAGTAAAAAATGAGTGACCATTGGCTTCTTTTTGTAGACACAAACACTGGGGCTTTTCTAAAAATATATTCTGTTAATCCATTATTCGCTCATTTAAAAAATGTATAAATTTAAATCTTAAAAAATCTAAACAAAACAATAAATTGTGTGAATTGTTGGAAAAAAACATTGAAAACATTCTCAAAATATCTTCTGTTATGTCACTATTTACTTAGTTAAACCTGTATGCATTCCTGTACGCAAATCAACAAAGAAGATATTTTGAAGAATGTTGATAACCAAAACTGTTTTGATGGCCGATGGCTGTCATTGTATAGACAACAAACATTTCTCAACATATATTCTGCTTTGTCATTATTTACTTGTTCCAAATCTTAATTTTTCTTCAAAAAGTATATTTCTAAAGTGTATTGGTAAACAAGCAATAGCGGTGACCATTGAGAAAAACAAAAAATACTTTGACATATTTAAAAATATCTCCATTTATGTCATTATTGGCTCATTCTTAACCTGTAAGATATTTAGAGAAAAGTTGGTAAATTTTGGTGACCATTTAGTTTCCTTTAGATTGAAACATTTGTCATTATTTCCTCAACCACTAACTGTAAGTATTTCTTTCTCCATAAAATAAAATATTTTGGAAAATAATTAATAAAAAAACCTTTCACTATATAGACAAAAACATATTTTTCAAAATAATCAGTCGCATGCCACATAAAGTGACAAAAGAAAAAAAGTGCATTATGACAATGTTTTGGGTGAACTGGCCCTTTAAATATCCTTCTTTAGCATTTCTAAAAATAAGTCTGCATTTTCAGCATTTTTGCCATCATATGTCATAGATAAATCTCATTACGTCCAAGCACTCAGAATGCAGCTACCGTCCGTACCAGAATGAATCTAAGAAAGACTGACGTATATAAACAAGGAAAGTTAAAAATATTGAATAACCAGGATCAGACGCTCACCTTACTGCTGACACATTGTCTCTCATCGTCCGCAGGACATCTGGATATGTTCCTGTAAAAGAAGCACTTTGTTTTGACCAGCGTCTGCACTGTTGTTTTCTCATACGGTTGTGTCACTCTGTCTATAGCACAGCACACATTTCATTCCTCAGACTTAATCATCTTAAAGGGAAAGTACTTCTAAATGTCACCGAGCAAAACTTTTTTCACGTTTGTACTTTTATTCAGCTAATTAATGTTACTGTGCAAGCAAGATCTCCTCTGATTTTAAGTTGCTTGCATTTCATGGTTAGTGCTATAAAGTGATATTATAAATATAGTGCTCAACGTATATGAGTACTCCCCCCACAAATCTCTCACTTAAATTAATATTTTCTGTAGGATGCTTTACAATATTATATCTGTGCATATACATTAGTTTAGTCAGTACTGAAGCCATCTGTATCTGGAGCTAATCTAACAAAATAACTTACAATAATGGTTCAAAAATTAGTAGCCCGAATTTATATGTTAGGGAAAAAAATAAATAAAATTTTCAAAAACAGCAAAAATTAAAAGAAAGAAAAATATATATAAAAAAAAATTTGCAATATTTTGCATCTTTCCATTTCTAAAGATGTTCTGTGACTAAAATATTATTTTCATAAATATATCTGTTTAATAAATCTGTTTTGTTCAAATGCACCAATATATAATACCCATATTCACTGAGAAATGGATAAAAATATTCATTTTCAAAATGGGGTGTTCCCATATATGCTGAGCACTGTATGTACTATTTAACATTAAACATGGTATAGGTTAGGTCATTGGAAACCACAAAATAAATGGATTATAATAAATAAAGAAATAAATAGATAGTTAAAAAATAAAAAACAATATAAGTGATATGTATATTCAAGTGATGATAACTATAAATAAGCTGGAATATATATACCGTATATGCAAACAAACAAACAAAAAATATTATTGAAAAATAAATTTTTCTTTGAAATATTTTACCTTTAAGAGGGCTTATTCTTTAAAAGAAATTGTGCTGATTATGATTTCAGCTATAAATTTAAAGTAATATCAAAACTCTGATTGTGTAATAATATATGTAACAAGACCTAAAGTATATATATATATATATATATATATATATATATATATATATATATATATATATATATATATACATAAAAAAAGTTCCCATTTCAAGTAACATTATTTAATCTTTAAAACTTGAAATAAAAGAATTTAATAGGTTAAATTTATTGCAAAAAATGAAATTATGAATAAATTAGACTAATAATGAAAAATACCCTATTAAAATATCCGCTTGTTAAGTCGTGACGTATTGGTGACGTATTGAATACTGTTTCTAGGTCCATGCCGCTACTCATTTGAATTAAGTAAATATTAGTTTATGACCGTTTATGAATTTAATATAAAATCATGGTGTACACAACAGTCTCTGGACTTTCTGCATCACAGAAATTAATATTTGAACAATTTATAAAAAATTAATCACTTTCTGCCCATTGGATATTATGCATGAATATATATATTGCGATCGTGATTTTCAAAAGCATTACAGTGCTTTGTAAACGTTTATTATTACCATTTGACGAGTCTCCCCATACAGTTTAATAGAGTGCTTGGACACGGAAGCTGCTTTGCGTGACGTCACACCTAACAAGCGAATATGCATAAAAACCTAAAGTACATACTTAAACAATTTTTTTTTTTTATAATAATTTTGTCACATTTAGCTGACCCAAGCCCTCATTATGTTCTGATTCTGATCCCAGTAGCCATTTATTTCAGAAGAAAAATGCCTTAAAAGCTACATTTTTAGCTAACATGATGAGGACCTCTCAATTTCCCTATATAGACACTAAAAAGGGAGGCAAACTAGGAACAAATAGAGGACTGATGGGGAAAAACAGTAAGTTTACCAAAAAAAGCAAGAACTTCAAGTCTTTGCAAGGCTATATGGGGAGACAAAGTGCAAACATTGCATTCCTAAACAATATCGGTTTACTCTAGAGACTGTTGATCAATGCAAGCTCTATTTGTAGAGCTAGAAAGCATTAATAATTCACACAGCCCACCTTTCAGCCAGTGAAATACATTACTATCAGCACACTCATGCTTCTGGCATCAGCCGAGGTGCTTGAGAGTTAACCACTGGTTCACGGAGTAACCACCAAATAAATGTACAAATGTCTGACAGTCCGTAAACAAGTCTAGCAAACCGTCTCACCTTCATTCTCCAGGTGGTGACGACTTCAGAAGACCAATCAGTAGTGGAGGGGTCAGGGATCTTCCGGTCCAGTGCAGAGACTATTAAAAAAAACAACTTTTTTTACGGTCAGCCATGTTTATGTATGCACTCTGACAAGACAAAAGACTGAGTCACAAGGGGATCTGTAATTCTTCCATTGCTTAAGATCGATTTTCTCTATTTTTAAGGTCAGCAGTATTTGTTTGCGTATAGAGGCTGGAAGCACCAAAGGTGATGAGTGTAGAGATGCTGAACAGTTTGTCAATAGTGTCTGCAAAAACCAACTAAAGAATGAAGCTTACAGAAAAGAAAGGCAAATATAGGCAATATTTGGGAAATATATTTAAAGGCAATATTTGCTAAGAGAAACAACAGTGCAGAGTTTCATTGCAATTTCAGATTAGGCAACAAATTATATAATGTAAATACTGATATATATATATATATATATATATATATATATATATATATATATATATATATATATATATATATATATATATATATATATATATATATATATATATATATATACACATAAAACTATCTATCTATTCATGTATTTAATAAAATAGTTTACCCATTTTGTTTTCTTTATCCTCATTTAAAAGCATGTTTTTTATTATTATTATTATTTTTTTTTACTGGAAAACAAGCCAACAATATACAGTTGAGGTCAGAATTATTAACCCCCCTGAATTATTAGACCCTTTGTTTATTTCCCCCCCCCAATTTCTGTTTAACGGAGAGAAGATTTTCTCAACACATTTCCTAACATAATAATTTTATTAACTAATTTCTAATAAATGATGACAGTAAATAATATTTTACTAGATATTTTTCAAGACACTTCTATACAGGTTAAAGTGGCATTTAAAGGCTTAACTAGGTTAATTAGGTTAACTAGGCAGGTTAGGGTAATTAGGCGAGTTATTGTATAATGATGGTTTGTTCTGTAGACTATCCTAAAAAATATATAGCTTAAAGGGGCTAATAATTTTGACCCTAAAATGTTTTTTAAAAAATTCTAAATCGCTTGTATTCTAGCCGAAATAAAACAATTAAGACTTTCTCCAGGAGGAAAAAATATTATCAGACATACTGTGAAAATTTCCTTGCTCTGTTAAACATCATTTGGTAAATATATAAAAAAACATAAATCCAAGGGGGCTAATAATTCTGACTTTAGCTGTATATGTATATATAAATAATAATGTTTATTTGACCTCATTTTGAACTTAGATCTATACTCGATTACATTTAATTGGATTTATACTTAAAACAAGTCACTCCTAATGACATACACTCTTAAGAAAACTTTGTGTTGTTCAAACCGAAGTTAGAGCCTAATATAGACTACTGAATTAAACATTTAATTAAAAAAATTACAAATTTAACCCAGTGTTTAGGTTTGTCCATACTTGACCCAAATTTGCTCAGAAACAACCTACCATTTTTTTTTAGATCAAATAAACTTAATTTGTAGTCTGTACAGCATGTTATGCAGCTTTGTGTTCACCTGTTTTAATGGAAAATACATACAAATGTAAATTAAGAAGTATTAGTATGCAGTCTCATTTTTTTTGAATACACTATAAAATACCATAAATTGCATTTAGACTAAAAACACTTATAAGTGACACTCTTACCTTGGGTCATATTTATTTGTCACTTCAGTCTGTCCGAATATCCAATTTCCTAATATCCAGTCTTTCACTGGTCAGTTGGATGAGATGGCAAACACAGTTAGTTGCTGCTGACCACAAGCCTCAACTCCTTCCTGAGAAGTGGGTACAAGTCAAGGCATGTTCTGGTTGCTCTGCACAGCGCCCTCTGCTTCAGCTTCTGTAGGAGGAGCACAGAGTCAAGAGAAACACTGAGCATCGAGGTGACAGGACAAATCAGACATCTTTCAGAGGTCACTGTACTATCTTCACAGGCAGTAGCATGTTTTGACACTCACTGCGCAGTACAACAACACACAAGTGACGTGGACAGGATGTGAGTGAAGAAAATGATAATGCAAGTCAAGTCGATTTAGTAGCATGATGATTATTAGTCATTATATTTTAGTCAGGCATTTCAATTTGCGTAACTGGGACTAAAGCTCAAAGTATAGCATAAGAGCATAAAATCAAAACGTTTGCTAGTTTAAAATTTACACAGTAGGATTTATTTCATTAAGTTGAGAACTTTTTGGAAAGATTAAGTATGACTACAAAAGGGCATAGCATAAATTTAATAAAATGCTATTTAAACTTCCTGGGTTTTTATTAAATCAAGCATTATCAAAGCTATTAGTGTATATTAGTGTAACCAATAAAGTAACTTTTAAATCAAGAGCAAAAGTGAAGATCTTTTTAAGTGACAATAAAAGTTCAGTGTGTTCTCTGCATGGGACCCTGCACTGCTCCCCCTGGTGGTGAAGTTCTTACTGCACCAAAGTTCAAAATGAAGGTATTACTGCTCTGCTTTTAGGATTCAAGCAACTTTTTAATCAGGCTGATATTAATATGTACAAAATAATATCTGTATAAATGTCTTTTATGTAATAATAATAATTATAATAATAATAAAAATGCAATTTTAAAATCAATCATTTTTTCATAATTACTAAAATATAAGCATGTTTTATGCGATATTCATTTGCAATAATGCTCCTCTAAAATAAAAATCTAAAATTAAAACATCTCATAAATGCTAAATCTGCAATTTTTAGGTCGATCAACTGAAAAATAACCATAAAGCATTGCGTAATCAAATACTGAAAAAAGAAAAAAATAAATCAAATAGATTTACACTCACCCGATTCCTCAGTAGAAAATGAATCCACACAAATGATTTCTCAGATATTGGCCTGCACTGATTTATGTACCTCTTAAACTCAAGCCGTTAATTAAAGTAAGGCACCAGAGCAGTAACGCAGAGAGAGGACGGCGCTCTAGAGAAACTTCATCACCAGGCAGAGTTGCAGAGCAGCTGCACAGCTCAGCACCACAGTTAATGTAATGCTGTGGCCTCTCTCTCTATATGCCTCTCTCTCTCTCTCTCTCTCTCTCTCTCTCTCTCTCTCTCTCTCTCTCTCTCTCTCTCTCTGCAGTCTGGTCCACTGTACGTTACAGTACAAGGACTGCACTTCACTGGATTGCAGCAGTCCCAAGACTGATGACCTTACCAATAAAAAGAGCAGCGTCACAAATGCCAGCGTTTCCATTTCCATCAGCACACGCCGTCCTGTGGCTCACCTTCATCCTTTACGCTTACCCCTTTTCTGGGGTTCTCCACACTACAAAGTGTTCGAAGTAACACATTTGGTTCCTTTCATCTTTCTTTGAACGTTTGACATGTACAGTAGCAAATGGTTTTACAAGACCATGTGTAGTGTGTCAGAGCTGATTGATGGCTAATGGACACAGATGCTGCAGTGGCTGTTAAGAGGGCGCCAAATTTCACAAAGCGCACTCACTGGCCTACTCGCTGCTGCATTGGAGTTTCATATGGAGCGAAATCCCTGAAATGTCCTGACAATGGATGTCTAATTTTGTTGGTAGATTGTGAATAATAGGTTTGCGGACAGCTTTGAAATTCAACGCCATTTAATTTCCTAAAGAGCATGTGCATGTATGCTTTCAAGAGGTTGGAGGGCAAGCATGGAATCCTTACTCTAGCAAGATCAAAGCTTGCTGCATTGATTACATCATCGGAACTAGAGCACTAGTACGGGACAATGCACCATTGGGTTAGGGGGGAGGGGGGGGCAGTAGGTTCGTAGGGGGATGTTGTGGAGTAAGCAGGCTAATCTAGCTGTTCTGTCTTTTTTTTTTCTCTCTCTCTCTCTTTCATTCTCATCCTGTCAGGGGGGCATAGCCACACTAACTCCTGAACTGCCAAACTCTAGACAAGAGAGATATACCCTCATAGCAACCCTCGGTTAACTTGCTTTCTCTGTTTCTCTCCCTCATCATCCACGTGACTGTATAGCTGCCTGTCTTTCTTGCTGCTGCTGCTGCTGCAGCAGCTGCTGCCTCATCTTGGCATTACTGCAGGAACTGTGCTGCAGGACACTGCAGGGTATCCGCTCTCCCTCTTGGTGATTCTCTCAGTCTGTAACTTTTCACAGCGATAAAGAATACGTTTAAGGATTGTGTGTTCATGCCATTCTGTACCTCGAAGATGATCTCTGGAGAGATTGGGGGAAGAAGAGTAAAAGGAGATGGGAGGATGGGTGTTAGGAACATCAGGTGAGTGCGGCAATACGCTTTTTGGCTGAGCAGCAGCGACCTCCCCCCACCCCCCCTTTGGTGAGCGCCAAGAGAAACTGCAGTTTCTGCTAATGATGTCAGGCAGTGGATCTGACAGTGATATATCACTCCTCGCATTCCTGCTGTATACAGATCTAATCCTGCCCTATAGCTTGCGATATACGCAACCACGGCTGTTCTTCAATGTTCAGCAGGGATGGATGGGCTATACACGTTACCTGAGTTGAACTCCTTACCGCCGGGTTCCTGTGCCGGTAATGAGCTCTGTGTTCAAACTGCAACCTACACAATTTAGTAAAGTGTCACAACATAATACTAATACAGCTCAAATGTCATCATCGCCCCTAATACTAGCACACTGTAGATGTACAATGTCAAACTACAACAAATAATACTGACAACTGCATCAGAAGATAGCCGCAACAAATATGATGCATCTCCCATGTTTAAGAAGCTAAGTATTACCTATGGAAGAGCAGAGAGTGAGCTGAAGCAGAAAAAGACCTGCAGTGAAAGAGTTATGAGTCCCCCCCCACCGCTTTATTTCAGTCACTCTCTCTTATTCTCGGATGGGACAGTTAGCAAGTGTGCTGCAACATCAAACAGAGAGTGCGAGACGCACACATTCATAAACACACTTGAAGCAGAGACTCTTATGCACCTGGCTAAATCTTCCTGTCAAAATCTTCTGTCCGAGTGACCTATGAGTGAATGGTGGTGACAGCTGATAGCTGACACACTCACACAGCACTCTGTCCTCCCTAGGCCATCCTAAAACGTTACTTCCACTTTCCCATCTGCTGCAAGCTCTTTAACTCTTTCCCTTCTAGACATTCTTGATGCAAGACACACGGCATCCTCAATACATTGAGATACAACAAAGTGCACCAAAGTATAGCACCCTGAAGCTGAATATGTCTGGCCTACATCTTTTATTTATGTCTGCAGGCGTCAGTGCTATACCGGTCCTGATCCCGATCCAAGCCTGTGCGTCTTTTCTTCCTATGCTAAGTGCTCCTCCTGGCAGGTATCCCGCATGCACCTGCTTGTACTAAGTTACACACATCATACAAATGGCCGGCATTGGTTAGGGAGATCACTACCAAAGTGTCAGTAGCCCTACTGCAGAAGATCACTCATCATGTAGGTCAGTGCAAACGGGTCCTTTAAGACTTCGGTGCAGGTAAGAGAATACATTCTGCAGCCGTACTGAAACATCCCGCAAAACTAAACCCCCTCCTGATGGGTGAAAAGTTCAACATGCGTCCTCTATCTCTGCAGAGAAAGACAAACTTGCACATACTCACTCAGCTTCCGCTCCTCTCTGGGTCTTGCAGGGATGATGCACAAGCGGCTGTGTCTTCTCCTCCGGTGCTGTAAAGTTGACTGCAGCATTGCCTGCTGAATGGAATGACATTGTTCGCTCTCTCTCCCTGCTTCATTCTCCTGCACTCTCTCTCTCTCTCTCTCTTTTTCTATCTCTTGCTCCCCCTCCTCCTCTCTGCGCGCTCACTGGCAGTACAAACTGCACAGCTCAGCAGTGTTCTCCCAGTGCCGCAGCAGCTCCTGCATGAGCCTTGCGTATCAGAGTGTGCCGTGACTTTTAAAGGGGAACGCAACCTCCAGGGTCAGTGTGCGCTTCATTGCCACCCCCCTACACTCCCACTATGATGACCCCCCCCACCACCACCACCACCTTCCCCCGCAGCAGCTGGTTAAGACATTCCTTAAAAAAAAGGTATGGGGGGGATAAGAAAGAAGGGGGCCATTGAACCTACCTCAGCTTCATTAGATTAAACGGGTGACCCTTTTTTAAACTAAAGTGTGCTATGCTTGTAGTGCGGACACCATCCATCTTAGCCACTGACAGTGGCCCAAATCCACTTAATGAGGCTACGTGGGTGATTTTGTCAGGTGGGTTTTAAGAGAAAATGTTCATACCGATGGTCACGAAAAAGAAACAGAAACACAAAACCAGGTTCTTGAGAAACCCAATCTGGGGGTGTTTGAGGTGTATCGTTGCTTCCATTGCAACCAGGAGGTCAACTGTCTGGGAGTGAAAGAGATACATTACCAGCGGTGTGCAACATTATATTGGACAGACCACGAAGCGTTTTGACAATCAAGATGATTGAGGCTTGGTGTTGCTTTCGCCATACGTTTTAAATCATGACTTACACGTTGGGAGATCTGACATTACCGTAACTTCTAACAGAGGGGGTTTTGAGAGGGCTGGCTTACCCCGTGTACAGTAAATCAATTGCAACTCTGTGCATCAGCAAAGCTGAAGCTGCAACCCTGCAGCGGATTTTTTCCTATATACTTGTTCTGGTTCTGTAAAGCACGACGGTTTGTCTCTAAAAGCTTTTACTAGCGTACTACAGCAGAAAGCCCACCAAGCAGTTACATTTACTCCTGTTCAATGAAATGCGGGAAATATGCGATCTGGAGTGCACTGTGTCAGAGTTGAGTTCACAAGACCATGACCTCTGGATAATATATAAAAAGGCTGCAGCATGCTGGGAGTCTGCGAGGGGGCTTTGTAGAAATGGCAGATGTCATCATAACTGTATTGATTGGTGACCTGCGAGTTTGCCCAGTGGAACAGAAAGCGATCCAGCACAAACTCGGTGCTGATCTCGCACATCTGCATAGCTGTATGCACACTTTTCACTTTGATTCTCCTAATCATTTAGGTCCTAAAAACTGAAAATCATACATTGGGGAGAAGGGGGAAGTATTAATGAAACATCCTAATACATTCACATATTCACATCCGGCTGTTCAAATGATTTATGGTGTTTACCTCCCTCTGTCTCATCTGTGACATTAAATGAAGATGCTCATCATGGGCAGAAAACCTGGATGATTACACCTGCCAATGCCATCGTGGACAAGTGATAGACTGATTTACATTCACACACATTTTTTTTTCTTTTATGCAGGGCTTTTACCCAAAGTGACTTACCAATGCGGAACTAAACATCAGCAATTTATCATAAGGAAGCAGTAACATGAAAAGTGCTGCAATACATGCTGTAGCTTTATGATTGTTTAAAGAAATACATGCTACAACAGAGGCTAAATCTACCAACATCCGTACCATCTATTGCTATATTTAAAAATATTTTAAAGACTGTCAATTTAGAGCAGTGCACATGTTTTAACTATTGATTATGTTTTATACAGTTTTTTTGCGCGTGTCTATGTGTTGTGATGTATTTTTTGTAACTTTGTCCTATGCTGCCTGTCTTGACCAGGACTCCCTGGTTGAAGAGATATTGTATTTCAATGGGATATTCCTGGTTAAATAATTAAATAAATAAAAAAAATGCAGGGTCATTATCAAAAACTATAAAACTAATATGTGTATGGGCAAACACAGCAAGAAGGTCACTGGTTCGAGCCTCGGCTGGGTCAGTTGGCATTTCTCTGTGGAGTTTGCATGTTCTCCCTGTATTTGCGTGGGTTTCCTCGGGGTGCTCCTGTTTCCCTCACAGTCCAAAGACATGTGGTACAAGTGAATTGGTTAGGCTAAATTGTCCATAGTGTATGTTTGTGAATGAGAGTGTATGGGTGTTTCCCAGTGATGGGTTGCAGCTGGAAGAGCACATATGTTGGATAAGTTGGTGGTTCATTCTACTGTGGCGACCCCAGATTAATAAATTGACTAAGCCAAAAAGAAAATGAATCAATGAATAATATATGTATTTACATATAAAAATAAGCTACACTGCAATTAAAAGTTGACTCAATTTAAAATTGTAAGGCCATTTGCTGCAGAACTTGTTTTTTGAGTTAAATCGTTTGCAAAGTTGAGAGTTGAGTCAACTCAAAAAAAGCTCTGCAGCAAGTTGGCTTACAATTTTGAGTTAAGTCAACTTTTTTTTACATTGTACAGTGAAAAAAAGAATTTCTGCAAAATTGTTGTAAACAATTTATGGGTTGAATTTTAACAAACAAACAAAATTAAGTATTGTTCAACTTAATTTGTTTGTTTAAATTTAGCCCAAATAATCTGCTTACAACCACTTAATGTAAAAAAACCCTGTAAATTCAATGAATCTTTGAATAATTTTATTCAGTGTAGTTTGAGTAAAATGATAATATTTGTTTAATTTTATAAAGACCAGATAATATTACTTCTCATATTACATAAAATATTGCCCTTTTTATTAGTTTTTTGAGAAAATGACAGTTGACCGATTGTTATTTCACCAAATATTTAACACAATCTCATGGCAATTCGTAACTTTTTGATTTAGTGGCTAATTCGTATGAATTCATATGATCTCATTCATACAATTTTGTACGATTTGCTTATCCCCCAAGGATGGTTGGGTTTAGGGGCGGAATTGAGTGCCACACCTCCTTTTTAAAATCTTACATTTTCATAAGACTGAACTTACAAGTTTGTACAAATTAGCCACTAAACCACTAAACCATATGATATTTCATATGATGGGCCAAAAACCAAATATCATTGATAGCCGTGGGCCAAAGATAAATATACCAAACTATTGTACATTAAAGTCGCCATGGGTAATTTACTCATTTATTTACTAATATTCATTCATTAATTTTCTTTTCGGCTTAGTCCCTTTATTAATCTGGGTTCGCCACAACAGAATGAACTGCCAACTTATCCAGCAGCGGATGCCCTTCTGGCCGCAACCCATCACTGGGAAAATTTCTTAATATTTAAACATAAACAGAAAATATTACTTTGAATCGTATTATCTAATGTAGTAAAACTTTTTTGTAATTATAATTGCAATAAAAACATAAACATCACATTTATAACACATGGGAGTTCAGTGCTGAGTACACTAGTCAAGTGGAACCTGCATTTGCCTTGATTTGCTCACCAAAGTCCTTTGTCCGTCGGATGACAGTATGTACATTTTAAACTAAATCTGATTAATCGACACAATTTAAGTTGAAACGTTTAATTTCAGTTTGCCTTTTTTGTAATTTAATAATAAAACAAACAAATTAAAGGTCACATTAAATTAGAAATGACCTAAACCATCCCCATCATTCTCCCTCTCTTCTCAGATGGGAGTGCCACGGGCCATACTTTGGGCATCTCTGCACTAAACTGACAAAACGTAAAATAGTTATGTTTCCTCGTGAGCTCAGGCTAAAATATTGCATTTTTAACTATTCTGAAGTTAAATAATTGGTATTGTGTTGTTTAAAAATAATATAACTGGTTTCTTATTTTAAAATTTGTAATTTTCAGTTGAAACTATAATCAAACCTAATCAATAAAAGCTATAAAGACAAGTAAAAAAAAGAAATATACACAACAAAATTACATTTAACTAAAAATAAAATCAAAACAGACAAATAATGAAAATCTAAAACTGCTTAGTTATCAATATTAATTATTAATGTAATAAATAATTTTATTTTAATAATAATAATTATTATTTTAAATTATTTTATATTTAAAATAATGCTAAAACAGTTCATTTGTATAACTTTTTATATTTTAATAATCTTATTTTTATCTTATAGACTTAATAGTTAGTTAATATTGTGTACAACAATTTTAAATAAATAAACGTATTTACACATGCAGTTTGCAATAGAGTAATATATTATATTTGATTTAATCATTAATTTAAACATATTTTTTAAATATCACAATAACACTAACTAATATATATCTTAATTAAATATTCATACTATTAATAGTTTAATATACACCCCTCAGCCACCCCAATCTCCAAATACCACCATCACCTATTAAACAAAGCTCATATTAGGCGAGCGCTAGTTTGTACACATGCACCTCTCAGCATTTCAGCACTGCCGGTGTGCTGCGTCTCTCCGCTGAGCATCCTGTGCTGACTTTGACACAGATAGAAATGCCTTCACCAGCATCTCCTTCATGAGCGGTGCATTTGGGTAATGGCATCTCCATTGATAAATAAAACATGAGTGAAGGGCCCTTTTACATGGCTGATCACATTACCTCTCGCCTCACCTGACGCTCTGAGTCAGCTGTCAGAGTGTCCCCTTCCGCCTCCGCACCACTTCGGGATCATAGCTGGCCGTCGATACCCACGGGAACAAACGCCAAACACTAAAACTGTTCACAGCCAGGTGTACTGCAGGATGATTTATACAAAGCCTGGAATAAACAAACACAGGACGTTTTAATGTTTGTTGTGACTCATTGTGTAAAACATACAGTTGTCAACGCATCATGAATATGCTGTCCTAATAAAATTCTAGTTCCTCGGAGATGTTAAGTGTATGCATAAGATGAAGATGTGTGAAGAAAACCAAATTATGGTGCAATGCTTTTATTGTGCCTTATAGTACATAAAGTTTGACGCCAATATGTCAAAGCTTAGCAGAGATACGGCCTCAGATGCAGTTTGGCCACCAAATCTGCTGATGCAGTAAATGAAAACCGTTTTGTATTTGAAATCCATATATTTTTGCCACCATGGCCTCAAGATTATCACACTCAGTTTGGTGATGTCAGACCAATGGTCTTAAAGGAGGGCAAAAAAGTAGATTCATTCATTTTCTTTTCGACTTAGTCCCTTTAATAATCTGGGGTCGCAACAGCGGAATGAACCACCAACTTATCCAGCATATGTTTTTACGCAACGGATAACCTTCCAGCTGCAACCCATCACTGGGAAACACCCATGCACTCTCATTCACACACATACACTACGGACAATTTTAGCTTACCCAGTTAACCTGTACCGGATGTCTTTGGACTTGTGGGTTTCCGGGTGCTGACCCAGCTGAGGCTCAAACCAGCGACCTTTTTGCTGTGAGGCGACAGCACTACTTACTGCGCCATCGCGTCCCTCGCAAAAAAGTAGATGATTATTTAAAATCAAAATAATAATTATAAAAAAAGTGTTTTATGGCTTAAATGGTGCTGATCTTTCTTTACTGATCTGACTTTCAGGATGATCCCTGGAATGTTTCAAAACCTGAGAGTCTGATAAGGTCAATGGGTAAAACTAATGAAAGGTTATAAACATGTATTTTTGTTATTTTAAATCAAAGACATCAATGCATTTGTAAAATATACCATTTTATAGCAAAATTAAAATGGACAATACCCAAAATGGCAGACATGGGAAAATTGTTTGACAGATTGAACATTGTAGATGTAAAAACCCCGAATCACATTCAACTGGTGTTGCATTTCTAAAGTTTCATTTTAAAATTAGTGCTGGGCAAAGATTAATCGCTATTAATCCCATCCAAAATAAAAGTTTTTACATAATATATGTGTGTGTATTATATATATTTATTATGTGATAATTTGTTACATTCATTTATTTCCTTCGGCTTAGTCCCTTTATTCATCAGGGGTTGCCACAGTGGTATGAACCGCCAACTTATCCAGCATATGTTTTACACAGCGGATGCCCTTCCAGCTGCAACCCAGTACTTGGAAACACCCATCCACACTCAGTCGCACCCACACACACACTACGGCCAATTTAGTTTATTGAATTCACCTATACCATATCTTTGGACTGTGGGGGAAACCGGAGCACCCGGAAATCCACGCGAACACGGGGAGAACATGCAAATTCCACACAGAAATGCCAACTGGCCCAGCTGGGGCTCGAACCAGGGACCTTCTTGCTGGGAGGCGACAGTGTTAACCACTGTGCCACCGTGTCGCCCCAATTTGTTACATAGATATTTAAATTTATATATAATTTGTATCATATAAATATATATTTTATATCTAAATATAAATAAACATTTTCTCAAATATATGCATGCATGTGTGTATTTATGTATACACAATAAATATACACAGTACACACACACACATATAAGTCGAAACTAATTTTTATTTCGGATGTGATTAATTGCGATAGATTTTTGTCAGGTACTACTTAAAATATTTGAATTTTTTTTTTCTCATAAGTTATAAGCAAAATAGTCGACACGGTGGCTCAGTGGCTAGCACGATCGCCTCACAGCAAGAAGGTCGCTGGTTTGAGTCCTGGCTAGATCAGTTAGCATTTCTTTGTGGAGTTTGCATGTGTTCGCACGTGTTCGTATGGGTTTCCTCTGGGTGCTCCGGTTTCTCCCACAGTTGAAATACATGCGCTATAGGTGAACTGAATAAACTAAATTGTCTGTGAGTGTGAATGAGGGTGTATGGATGTTTCCCAGTACTGGGTTGCAGCTGGAAGATCATCCGCTGTGTAAAACATATGCTGGATAAGTTGGTGGTTTATTTCGCTGTGGCGACCTCTGAAAATAAAGGGAGCCGAAGGAAAATTAATAAATGAATACGCAAAATATAAATTTTATCTCCTGACCACTAGATGGCTCTGTGCAGATGGTTATTATAAAATCTGCCATGCTTGCTTGTATTACGACAGAACGTTTGGGAAAATATAACCTGTCCACTTTGTTGAGCATTTCATCAAAATTGTTTCTGCGTTATTAAAGAAAATTTGGAATATTCAGCTTGAATTCCAGTTGTGGCCCAGTTCACATGAAAATCATAGTAGATTTTTCAAAAATGGCAGAAAACCCCTTTGTTATGCATATCTAGCACATATTTGACTTTAACTTACAACTTATAACTTATGAGTTAACTTATTTGAGCTATTGCACTATTGAAAGATTGAGTTAGACAAGTGGTGGGCAAACTTTTTAGACCCGAGGGCTACATCAAGTTTTGCAAACCAAGTGAAGGGCCACATGTCAAATCCTTCAAAAAATAACTTTTATTTATAGTGGCAGTATGCTTGGAACATGTAATATCGGACAGAAACATGTCACATTAACACACATTTTTTTTAATAGTTATTATTGAGTCATATTTACAAAATTCATTTGCACTGCTATTTATATTTACTTATCAATCATTATCAAACAATAAAATAATCCCTTATAAAATATATTAATTTAATAATTATTACAGTGGAGAATAGAAAAGATATTGTCTGAAGAGAAAAAAATCTCATATTAACACATTAAAAATAATTTGAATGTTTGTGTGAAACATGCCGACTTAGATTGTAGTCTTTAAAAACAGCAATACTTTCTTGGCATATTAGACATACCGCTTTTTGTCCGATATTGGTGAAGAAGTATTTTGTTGTCCATTCTTCCTTAAACACACAACATTCAGAGTCCATTTTTCTTTTTTTTTGCCTGACTCAGTAATTTTTTCAGTCATTAACGGTCGAATGCATTTTAATATCCGAGAGTGTGTTCTAATTTTACTGGTTGCGCTAACTGTACCGCGTGCAATGCTGCCATCAAATGGTGTTCACTTGTATTGCATCATTAATTTACTAATTCTGAAACCAAACCGTTACTTAGAAGCATTTTAAAAACTCCCTCGCGGGCCGGATGAGAGAGTTTAGCGGGCCGCATATGGCCCACAGGCCGTAGTTTGCCCACCTCTGAGTTAGACACTCAAAATTCACTAAAAACATTATTTTTACTGCTTGTTCAAACTAATAATTTTGAAATGAGCTATATCAACACAAAACTCTTGAGTTTTTTGTGTGGACAACTTGATTGTTTTATGTTCAATCCATTTAAATATGTAAAAACAATTAAGTTAACTTAATTTGTGTTGGGACAAGATGAAGTAATTGGATGAAACTCATTTTTTACAGTGTTTGCTGTGGTTACTATTCAGACTTTCCTCTTTCTGTGTGCAGTGGGATATGGGACAACAAGAACATATAACAGGATTCAAAAATTTGGCCATCAATTGCTGTATTAACATGTCTTGTAATATTACTGATTTAACATCAATACAGTGTCACATGATCCTTCAGAAATCATTCTAATATGCTGATTTTGGTGCTCAAGAAACCCATTTCTTTTTATTATTCTTAACATTGAAAACTTAATAATGCTGATTAACATTTCTGTGAAAAAATTGTGTTACTTTTTTGAAAATGGAAAAGACACTAAATTATAGTTGACACAAAACAAAATTTGAGATATGGTGGAAATGTTACCGTGATTTAAATATTTTGCATTTACAAAAAAGTGATTTCATTTCAACTGCTCAGAATGTAAAAAATCATGTCTTTAATTTAATATCGAAGAAGGGCACAGAGCCAAAAACGGCCTGTAATTTGTTTTATTTCGAGTTCTTGGCAGTCATTTGTTTGCATTACTGCAATAAATTTAGCAAGCAAATTTAGCCTCAATTACTTACAATAATACTTAAGAGTCATAAACAAACACACCAGATCTGTCTCTATAACAGATCCTTGTATTTAATTTTCAGAATTCATAAAGTCAGATTGGTTCGAAGTTCTAACCCATATGTCTGCAATAACGGCTCCCTCAGAGGCAGCTGTTCTCCAGAAGAGCTGAGCTTTAACCCCATCAGAACCTCCTTCACCCATTCATCCCATCATTATACCTCTCACTACCAGCTGAATGGATTAACTAACTGACCGGGAGCAGGAATTCCACAAGCCCGTGCCTCTCAGCTGACCTCTTTATTTTTTTTTTGAAGCAAGCTAAATTTCTTTCTAGGACTGCAGTATAGGATAACCGTTAGTCATCAGACAACTTACGTACGTGAACAACAGTATTGAGCTTTAAAAAAAGACATACAACTTATGGTGTTCTGGGGTATATGTCAGGGTTTGGTGGAAAACAATCCAAAATTGAATGTATTGAATGTATAAAGAAAATCCTAAGCTGGTCTTCTATGTGAAACAAAGAGCACACAAGTAAACTGTTTTGATAAATCAAGAAGGATAAAAATGCTCATATACTGCAACACTTTGAAATGCCAAAAAGCTATTGATGTACCTTTTTTTGAATCCGGGTTAGAACTTAAGGATGACAGATGCATGAGAATGGCAGGATAGATTATATTTTGTGTCATTTAAAAAAAAAAAAATAATCAAAAAAAGGTAATACCCAAACACACGTACAAGTACTAGTCCAATAAACATTTATAAAACAGCTAATAATAACAGATGCAGAGAAAAAAAAATGTGGGATAATAATAATTAATAAATATTGCTAATAAAAAAATAACAATAATAGTTATAATAGTGTGTGGGGCTGATAAATAGGTATTAGTCTAAATCAGGGGTGACCAATCTCGGTCCTGGAGGGCCAGTGTCCCTCCAGGGTTTAGCTCCAACTTGCCTCAACACACCTGCCTGGGCGTTTCAAGTATACCTAGTAAGACCTTGATTAGCTTGTTCAGGTGTGTTTGATTAGGGTTGGAGCTAAAATCTGCAGGACACCGGCCCTCCAGGAACAAGTTTGGTGACCCCTGGTCTAAATGATCAATTTAACTATTTCATTTAGAATTTATTTCATGAAAATGGTATAAAACGTTGTCAAAAAAGTTTTTGTGTCATATTTTTATTAATCTTAGTTTCTCAGAATCTGAGTTGGAGTAAACTGAGGTGCTAACAGAGTCTCATATGCTTTTCTGTCGTGTATGCAGAAATCCAATGACTAAGATCTGGATTTTTGTTAAATAATATATAAAATTTCAGATTTTTTTCCCCCAAACCCTATTAAATACCTTTAGAACACTTGAATTATACCAGATGAATCACATAATAACATTTTGTGATACTTTTAATAGTCACTACTCAAAACAAATGTGAGCAAAACAAAAAACAACAACAACAAGCAAAAAAGCTTATAGGACATTATGGTAACATGTTTCAATAAATTTTAAGAATCTCTAACATATTTAAAAAATAATATTCCAATTTGTATTTTTTACTCACAATTGCATGAAAGCGCTATTTTGGGTTCCCCAACAACCCTTGATTAAGCAGCTCTTGAAAATAAAACATTTTAAGAAATGTTAAGGAGCTTTTCCCTGAGGGTTTCTCATAAATACTATTTTATTTTAATACTGTAGTCAAAAAGTTCAGTAAGTCATACTTCATCCAAAACATTTAAAATATTTATGAGTTTTGATTTTCTGTTAAAAACTAAAGAAGATATTTTGAAAAATGTTGGAAAGGAGCAGCCATTGACTTCTTACTACTGATTTTAACGGTCAACAAAATCTCACAGCAATTTGTTTAGTTTAATGGATAACGGGTTTAAATCATTAAGTCTCATTCATACATTTTAGTATAATTTGGTCAGACACCCAGTGTCAATTAACTTAGAATGAATAACATTGTACAAATTTGTATGAATAACATGCAAATAGTTACAAGTTCTTTTGAGATTGGGCTACACAAGTAACTGGTTTCCAACATTCTTCAAAATATCCTTTTTTGTTTTCATAAATGTTTGTAACCAACTAAGGGAAATAGATTGTAAATAACTTTTATTTTTAATTGAACTAATGAGGATCTCTTTGAGGCACTAAAGCAGGGGTGTCCAAACTCGGTCCTGGAAGGTTGGTGTCCTGGAGAGTTTACTGTAGCTCCAAACCTATTCAAACACACCTGAACCAGCTAATCAAGCTCTTATTAGATATACTAGAAACTTCCCGGCAGGTGTGTTAAAGCAAGTTGGAGCTAAACTCATCAGGACACCGGCCCTCCAGGACAGAGTTTGGACACCTCTGCCCTAAAGTATCCTTTTTATTAATGGTATAGTTCACCTAAATATTTATTCACTATTTACTTTTCCTTTAGTGGTGTTAAACCTTTATAAGTTTCTTTCTTATGTTGAACACCAAAGAAGATATTTTGAAGAACGCTGGAAACCTGTAGTCATTGACTTCCATAGCAAAAACAAATACTATGGAAGTCAGTGCTTACAGGTTTCCAGCGTTCTTCAAAATATCTTCTTTTGTGTTTAACAGAAGAAAGAAACTTATAAAGGTTTGAAAAAAGTAAAAGACATGTATATGATGAGACGCCTTGATGAAATCTGAACACAAGTGGTCATAGCTTGGTGTGCATTTATACTAGATGTAAATGATAAAGCATCTCAGCTGACTTTTGTGATCGCATCACTGAAAATATAAAAAGTTGCACCTGTCAGAAATTCAGAAGTGCCTGATGTTTTCATTTGACTAAAAAAACACTTTGGTCAACACAGTTTGTAACTCTGCAAAACGGTCTAAGTGCAGATTGCCTGAGGGTCTGCGACAAAGA
The DNA here is from genome assembly GCA_903798195.1 of Danio kyathit. Lineage (NCBI taxonomy): Eukaryota > Metazoa > Chordata > Actinopteri > Cypriniformes > Danionidae > Danio > Danio kyathit. Next base: position 25,904,962 of record LR812541.1, on the reverse strand, counting down.
TGTCTGAAACACGTGCATTATCTCAGTGTCCAGATTGACGCTGACCTAGAGAAAGCATAAGGACGGCATGTTAATTTGCGGTTGTTGAGGAGGTGGACGGCTGGAGTGGATTGTTGTGGTGTCAAAGTCATGTGTGCAGTGAAGAAAGGCTGCCTGCAGTCGTCGGCACATTTGATTAACGGCCTGACGGATCGGCCTCCCCCGCACACCGGCTCAACTTAAACACACTTCTGCTTTATGCCACAAAATTACATCTGACCCCATGAGCTGTCAAAGCTGGAGCCATTTACATTCACGATTCAAATAACTTCGGAGGTGCAGGGTCAAGAGGGCTTTTCTTTTTTATAGTGGAAGGGTGTAGAATTGGCATGGACGGAGGGGACGTGTCCCCACCAATATCCACCAATTACTGAAATGTCCCTACCAATAATTTAATCGACTTCAACATAAAGTAATGCTCCGTCAACTCTTAACCTACATGTGCAAGTCAAGTCCCCTACTAGTTCACCGTAATACTGTTAACCAAGGCACTGCAATTAATTAAAATTCAGTTGTGATTTTGGCCTTCATGATTAAAAAAAATAAATACAAAATCGAGATAAAACAGTTAAATTGGTCACACACCTCTCTAAATTTCCTACATTCATACCTCCTCAAAGCTTGACTGCAGTAAAATCATGTAAATTAAATTTTGCAGCATAGGACGGGATTGTTATTTGTATTATTAAGTGTTTATTTTACAGTATTAAGTACTTTAATTATGTTTTTAAAAAGCGCAAAACAAAATTTGTGCTGTTCAATGCATGCACTATATGGATGTATGTCCTCACCAACAGGGTTGGGCAAAAACACATTGAAATGTATTTTAAAATAAAATACCAAATACCTCAACTTTAAGTGTATCAAAATAAACTACAAAATACAGCAGCCACAAATGTATCAAAATCAAATACTAGTATTTTAAAAATACTACAAAATACTTTAACAAGGGAGCATGGCATTTCTTCGCAAACCTTCCATCAATAGGCATATTGGATCAATCCCTTCCCCATTAAACTGAGTTAGTGAAGTTGTATATAGTAATATACCTGTACATACACTGTCAATTTGTATATTTGCATTCACTACTTCTATTTTTAAAATATATTTATTATCTGTTTTTTGTCCTGTCTCCGTAATTCTGTTGCACTGTAGAAGCTCTGTCACGAAAACAAATTCCTTGTATGTGTGAACATACCTGGCAATAAAGCTCTTTCTGATTCTGAAGTAAACAATGACTGATAACAACAGCTTTTTTCTGAGCAAGTTTAAGTCAGCTTCTCTGCACCTTATTCACCTCTACTGTACATGAGGAGGTATTCATAAAAATGTATCTTGTGTTTCTCTTTCATTTTAGTATAGATTTTGGACTTTTATACAGAAAGTACTGTCTTGACGATGATCTCTTTAATCACTGTAAAAACCATTTAATGCATATAATAAGTTGGAATATAATACTACAGTATATCTTTTGATTGTGAAATTGCCACCACCTCTTAAAAGTCTTAAGTTTCAACATTTTTGCAATTGAAATCCTCAATATTCAATGTAAAATCACGATTTCTGAAAACTACTAAAATCTCCAGTTTTAGTCATTTCCATAAATCATGTTTGTTTTGCAATTGTACTCCTCAATACACAATATAAAACACCATATCTCCAAAAAAGTAGCTATCTGCTTTTGCTGCCATAAAACCCGAGTTGGGAGTTTTTGACCAGACTGTAGATATTATTAAATATGTTTGTCTCATACTGAGATTAACTATGTCGAAGATTGTAATTAACTATAAAGAGCACCTGCAGATCAGCTACTGGCCTTTGAAATAGCTAATGAAGTTTTGTAGATATCGCCACTATATCGACTTTGTCTTTTGTCTTATTTTCCTTTCTTATTTTGACTTGCTCCCGAATCTACCACTGCTATTTGTCTGTTACTTTCTTTATATGTGATGCATAATTTCCATCCATACTCCAATCATTGATCAACATCTTCAATATTAATCAATTTTCTGTTTTGATCTCAAGCCTTGGCAAGTAACTGAGAAAGCACCAATCAAAGGCCACATTTTTATGATGTCATCATGTAGACTTCTTACAAATTATTTTACAGTATTTTAGAACTTTATCAACTTTATCAACCAATTATCTTTGGTTATTTATCGCAAAATATTACCGGGATTCTTGTTATCTTTTAAGGATATCCTGTTGGGTTATTTCAATACCCCTGATGATAAAAGTAAGCAATATTTCATTATTAATCACCTTTTAATACTTGCAAAATTCCATATACTCCGCTGTAAATTCTCTCAACGTATACCTTGTTTTATTGTTTTTGAAAAGGAACTTCAACAGTACATTAGAACTATTGCTTCATCTAAAAATCTTAAAGCTATTAGAACAGTTAACTTATTTTCCTTTTTTAATTTTATATTATTTGTTGTTTGTTTTTTTAGTTTATTTTTTTCTCTTGTATGTGCTTATTTGATGCTTTACTTCTCTGTAAAACTCATGTACAATCTACGTAACAAATTTGTATGATGCTGTTATTGTTTCCCTGACATTGATAAAAAATAAAATAAATAAATAAAATAAATAAAAATACAAAAATACAAGACAATAAAGTATTTTGATACAGAATATTGGGCCATTTTCATCAACGCTATCAAATACAAATTACAAAATATTTTGTATTTAAATTATGTATTTGAAATACTTGTATCATAATTACTGCCCATCCCTGTCCACCAATGTCAAGAGCGAATCTACGCCCTTGGTGGAATATTCCAGATGGCAAAATCATTCTTATTTTTTTCTAATTAAATTTAAAAAAAAATATTTTGTAACTACAGGGCTCAATAAAATATATTTTCAACCTTCAATATCAATACAATGTGGATGGAGATCTGATTTATCCATTATGTAAAAAAACGAAATGATTTAGAAGAATTGCACTCTAAAATCATTTTAGGGAACAAATTTTTCTTTATGTTAATGTATTTTTAAAAAATTATTTAATTATTAGGAAGCTTATCTAACAAAATAATTTACAATAACGGTCCAAAAACAAGTACACCCAAATGTATATGTTATAGAAAAATATTAAATGCAAATTTAAAAAGGTTTCAAGAGAAACAAAAAACAAAATAAAATTTTGTTGAAATTTTGTAGGTTGTAATTTTATTAGCAATATTTTGCTTGAATTTAATTGTATTATCTTTCAATTTCTAAATATGTTTGGTGACTCAAATATTATTTTAATAAATATATCTGTTTAATAAATCTGTTTTGTTTAAATGCACCAAAATACATTGCCTATATTCACTGAGAAATGGAGAAAAATATTCATTTTCAAATGGGGTGTACTCAATTATGCCTAGCACTGTACATGCATACATATTTTTAAATGCTTTTTAAAATATTTAAAATAAAATATACAAAAAATGGTCAAATATGTACTTGTGTTATATATATATATATATATATATATATATATATATATATATATATATATATATATATATATATATATATATATATATATATATATATATATATATATATATACAGTATGTGTGATTTGTTTTTTACCGTATGGCCTGCATAATGTCTGTGTTTGGCATATTAAACAGAAAATTATTTTATAAAATAAGCAGTCATGGGTCATTTAAAACCTCTCATGATATCTGGCAGTAGATTGATTTTTAAAGTTGATATTACATGCCCGAATTAACCTGACATATGAGCTGTATCAAACACTAGGGAGTTAAATGAAAGCAAACTTGTCGCTGTATTTCATGCAGTCAGTGCTTGCAGAGTCATTAGCTAATTCAGCAGCAGCAGCAGCTTTTCTCTCTTAATTGCATTTCAGCACTTTCTGTACCATCCGTATATGTTTAGTATACATATATATACTGGGTGGTAGTCTAACTCGTTTACAATACAGGTTATTGATGTACGCATGGATATATATGTACAGTATATATATATATATATATATATATATATATATATATATATATATATATATATATATATATATATATATATATATATATATATATGCATGTATGCTAGTTATTCAATGAGATGCATGAATGTCTGTGATGATTGCATACTTGCTGAATCAGGAGAAAAGCATCTCAGGCTGTCCTGTGCAAGTGCTCGCATGAGAAAAAAAGAGTCACTCAACATTATCACTCCCTCTACAGGACACAAGTGGAGTAGCGGTTCATGAGGGATTCAGTAGGCCTCTGCTAGATTGTGTTCAATGGTCATCTGACGGTCAACCAGAAAATGAATCATAGGAACAGTACTGAGTGGCTGTTGGAGGTAAGTACAAGTTGCTGATATAGTAATTTAATAAACAAGCAAATAAATAAATAATATTAAAACCAGGGCCGTTGCTCGCCAAATGGGTGCCCTAAGCATAATAATAATAAAACACCTAAAGCAGGGGTCAAAACTACACATGGGACGATAACCGGTTTCAAGGTATACCGTGGTTTAGAAACGTCAAGGTTTTAAAACCCGCTTAAATTTTCAGCAATACCATTCCTACGGTATATGTAAGCTTTTAAGACTATTTTATTTAGTTTTTTAGGGCAACAGCATCTCCACATCAAAAGCTACTGGTCAGCTGGTCAGTTTTGAAACCAATGAAGCTAGCCGAAGTCAATGATTTATTTGAATTATTCAGCCTGACATGTTTACTGTGCCAAAATGTTTAAAAGGTTTCTTAAAAATAATATATATTGAGTTCAATGTGGGGGAAAAGTTGTTGTTTTTTTACCCAGACATGTAAAAAGATAAAATTTTAGAGCAGGTATCACAATAGCGTGATACCATGAAATTTTTATCCAAGGTTATCATACTGTCAGAATCTTATACCAGCCCATGCCTAGTCAAAACAAAACTTTAATATTACTATTTTAATATAGTCTCAATCATTCAGAAATCACAAGGAACATTAAGGAGTTTTATGATAAAGTAAATTTTTGTAAGAGTTGTGATTCTGTTACAAAAAGTGATCAAAAATGAAAGATTAAGTGGATATTTGAATTAAATATTGGTCAGTATTAAACTGATATGCTTTGCGGTCAATACTAATAAAACTTTAAGATAAACTGTTTATTTTGTTTTACATTATGTATTTTAACACTGTTATTCAGTGAAACCTTATGATTATTGTTAATCAACCAGTGTTATTGCTTCGTTATTTTAATATAATTCATTTTAATCCATTTAAAAGACTGACCTATTGTTTAAATATGAGTCTGTTTTTATTAACACAAAAGTTATCTGAATACATTTGAAGTAAAAAAATCATCTTTAATAATTGGTGATTTCCAATGCAAAAAGGTGGTCAAAAATGACAGATCAAGTGAATGTTTGAATTCAATGTTGCTAAGAATAAAACTGATGTCCTTTGCAGTCATTATTAACAAAACATTTAAATAAACTGTTTATTTAGTTTTATGTTATGTATGTTAACGCTGTTATTCAATGAAATGTTCTGATTATTATTAATCAACCAAACATTATTGCTTTGTATTTTAATATAATGCATTTTAATCCACTTGTTCACTTATGTTTTAACATAAAACTTTATATCTGAATACTTTATTTGAAGTAACAAAACCATGATTAATCATTTATGATTTCTATTTCAAGAGGATGGTCAAAAATGAAAGATTAAATGGATATTTGAATTATTATTTTATTTTTAAAACTGGTGTTCTTTGCAGTCATTACTAATAAAACTTTTAAATAAACTGTTCTCTTATAATTCTGTTTTTTTTAACACCGAAATTAATATCTAAATACTTTATTTCATGTAAGAAAACCATGATTAAAAATGTATGATTTCTATTTCAAAAGGATGGTCAAAAAGGAAAGATTAAATGGATATTTTAATTATTATATTTGAAACTAGTGTCCTTTGCAGTCATTACTAATAAAACTTTTAAGTAAACTGTTTATTTTGTTTTACATTATGTATTTTAACACTGCTATTCAATGAAACCATATGATTTTTTATTAATCAACTAACTGTTATTGCTTCATTGTTTTAATATAATGCATTTTAAGCCATTTTAAAGACTGTTGTTTGCTTAAGTCTGTTTTTTAACAAAAAATATTGTTATTTGAATACTTTATTTGAATGAACAAAAATTTCAAAAAGGTGGTCAAAAATGAAAGATTAAGTGCATATTTGAATTAAATGTTGGTCAGTATTAAACTGGTGTCCTTCCCAGTCAATATTAACAAAACTTTTGAATGAACTGTTTATTTTGTTTTACATTATGTATTTTTACATTGCTATTCAATGAAACCAAATGATTATTATTAATCAACTGATAGTTATTGCTTCATTGTTTAATGTAATGCATTTTAAAGAATGTTGTTCGCTTAAGTTTTATAATGAAGTAGCAAAACCATAATTGATAATTTGTAATTTCTATTTCAAAAAGGTGATCAAAAATGAAAGATTAAGTGGATATTTGAATTAAATGTTGATCAGTATTAAACTGGTGCAGTCAATCAATACTAATAAAACTTATTAGTTAATAAACTGTTTATTTAGTTTTACATTATGTATTTATTAATTTTTTTAATATTTTTTTTTTTGGTTTTCACCTTTAATGTATAGGACAGTAGAGATTATTGACAGGAAAGCATGGGAGCAGAAAGTGGGGAAGGATCAGCATAGGACTGCGAGGCGGGAATCGAACTCGGGTCGCCGTGAGTCGTGCATTAGTGCATGTGTCGATGCACTAACCACTACACCACTGGCGCCGACATACATTACGTATTTTAACTCTGTTATTCAATGAAATCGTATGATTATTATTAATCAACCAATCGTTATTGCTTCATTGTTTTAATATGATGCATTTTAATCCATTTAAAAGTTGTTCGCTTATAAGCTTAATAATTTATGAGTTCTTTTTCAAAAAGGTGATCAAAAATGAAAGATTAAGTGGATGTTTGAATTAAATGTTGATCTATATTAAACTGGTGTCTTTTGCAGTCCTCATTAACAAAACTTTTAAATAAATTTTACAATAAAAAACTTTTAAAAATAAATTTTTTAAAATAAACTTTTAAAATAAATAAGTTTATTTTGCTTTACATTATGTATTTTAACACTGTTATTCAATGAAACCTTATGATTATTATTAATCAATCAATCTATATTGCTTCATTATTTTAATATAATGCATTTTAAGCATTTTAATTTTGAGACTGTTGTTCACTTAAGTTTTTATTAGAATGGAAATTATTATCTGAACACTTTATTTGAAGTAATAAAACCATATTATTATTAATAATCAACCAATTGTTATTGCTTTATTATTTGAATATAATGCATTTTAAAAGACTATAGTTTGCTTATAAGTCTGTTTTTTTAATGCAAATATTATTATCTAAATACTTTATTTGAAGTAACAAAACCATGATTAATAATTTGTGGTCACCAAGAACTATGATTTTTCAAAAGCAAAACCATGGCAAATTTTTTAGGGAATATGGAATTTTAAGAATATTAAGGCAGAATGTCAGATGCATTTGTGGCTAAATTATTGCCAACATTAAAGCATATTATTATCGTCAATTGGCAAAAAATAAAAGAGTAAGAAAAATTTACATACCTGAAAGTGGTGCTTCATTTTGAGCTTTCTTTATAGTTTCTTAGCACTGGACTGATATCTCTTTCCAGGTATAGTTGTCCATCATTTGCTCTCAAAAGTAGTTAACTATAACAATTTTTCATTTGTCTTTTACATTGTCTTTTTTTATATCAGAGTATTTCACTTAGAATTATTTCAATTCATTCACACACACAAGGACACAACATTCTTTCTCTGCGAGTTTCAAAAAAGAGTGATTGGCATCATTAATTTTAGAGAGCTGCTTTAAAGGGGCCCTTTTGACCTCTATTAAGGGGCCGATGCTCCAGGGGTCTGAGCTGATGCAGCTTTGCACAGATGAACCATGTCACGATCACAAAGCAGGTCATATCCAAACATAATACCATTATAATAATGCGTAATCCACATTAAAGGTGAGTATAATATACAGTAGGTTGATAAAACAAGAGATTGATTAGATCTGAAGGGCATTTGAAGAATCGCTCCTTCAGTAAATCTGTGCTTCTCCAGCAAGAAGCTCGGGACGGTTCTGCTGCTTTGCGGAACATATCAAGGGAGAACATTTTGCAGTACAATGCTTAAAGGGACAGTACGGTATTGCCCGAAATGACCCGCAGAGAATGCATTTGCATATACAGTATATGCCACGGTAAGTAGGCTACATTTGAATTTCTGAATTAATGTTTAGTCACGATACAAGCGAAGTAAGTTTTTTCTTCAATCTGCTATAGGACCGACAGAGATCATAAAGTTGAAGTAAGAATTATTAGCCCCCCTTTGAATTTTTTTTTTCTTTTTTAAATATTTCCCAAATGATGTTTAACAGAGCAAGGAAATTTTCACAGTATGTCTGATAATATTTTTTCTTCTGGAGAAACTATTATTTGTTTTATTTCTGCTAGAATAAAAGCAGTTATTAATTTTTTAAAAACCATTTAAAAACCAAGTCAAAATTATTAGCCCCTTTAAGCAATTTTTTTTTTCGATAAAGAACAAACCTTTGTTATACAATAACTTGCCTAATTACCCTAACCTGCCTAGTTAACCTAATTAACCTAGTTAAGCATTTAAATGTCACTTTAACCTGTATAGAAGTGTCTCGAAAAATATCTAGTAAAATATTATTTACTGTCATCATGGCAAAGATAAAATATATAAGTTATTAGAAATGAGTTATTAAAAATATTAGGTTTAGAAATGTGTTGAAAAAATATTTTCTCCGTTAAAGAGAAATTGGGGAAAAAATAAACAGGGGGGCTAATAATTCTGACTTCAACTGTACATATATTTTACTTATACTATCATATATAAGTCTATCTTGTGGTGTTTTAATAGTTAGGTTAGAGCTGATGAAAGGATTATGGATATTGTATGAATGAACATGAATAAATTAAATAAATGGATGGATGAATGAATGAATAAAGAAGCAGATGTAAATGGATGTAATTAATCCGATTGAAAAACAATTGAACTGAAAACATTTGATAAAAAAAAAAGGAAATTACAATTAAAGAAAGCGATGGGTAAAAAGACCTCTCTGTAAGATACAAAATAAATTGCAAAAAAATGAGTAAATTTAAAGATAAACAGCAATAAAAATGTAATGTGAAGCTAGTTAACCTTGAAGTTTTCTTAACCATGATTAGTTTATTATTTTAGTTTCACTCATATACTAATATAGTCTTTGTTAATATTGTCAATTAATAGTTTATTTTATTTTAAGTAATATTTTTGCAGTGTGAATTTGACATTTTTTTTTTGTTATTTATTAATATGTATATTAGTGCTGGGTAAATATTAACCACATCCAAAATAAAAGTTTGTTTTGACATCAAAAATGTGTGTGAATTATATATATTTATATGTATTTGTGATACAAAAACACATACATAAGAACAAAACTATACAAACCAATTTGTTACATAGATATTTACATTTATGCAGCGGGGAACATAAGTATTGAACACGTCATGATTTTTCCTCGGAATAATATTTCTAAAGGAGCTGTTGACATGGAATTAAACCAGATTTTGTTAAAAACCCAAATAATAGAAACATAAAAATAAAAAACAAAAAAAATGACACAGGGAGAACATACTGGAATACTGAAATGTATTTAATACTTTATATTAAAGGCTTTTTTGGTGATGGTAGCTTAAAGACACTTCTCATATGGAGAATGAAGTCACATGCATTGCTCGGGTGTGATTTCTTCACTGACTTCAACAGAGTGGTTCTGTGGGTCTCGTCCATCAAATCTGATCTTTATTTTGTATTTTTGCATTGGATTCAAGTCAGGTGATTGGCTGGGCCATTCTACAGCTTGATTGTCTTTCTCTGAAAGCATTTGAGTTTTCTTGGCTGTTTTGGATCATTGTGTTTCTGAAATGTCCACCCAGGTTTCATCTTCATCCTGATAAAGTAGATGTTGGACTGAAGCAGCTAATATTAATTTACACTGACAAAGGGCAGAGGGTTGCTGAATAACTACTGAGAGATTTCAGCTGCTGTCTTTCATGGCCTTTCTACACCTCCCTTTTTCATGTGTTCAATACTTTTTCTTTTTACCTGTGTCATTTCATTTTATTACGCATAACTTAATTTGTAAACTAATTAGATTTGTTTTCTTTGTATATATGGGTTTCTTTGGTTGTTACCAACATCCAGGGAAAATATCATGTCAACGGTTGTATATAATTTTTTTATGATATGTCTATAAATATAAATAACCATTTTCTTAAATATATGCATGCATGTGTGTATTTATATATACATATTAAATATACACAGCACACACACTTAAATTATATCAAAATAAACTTTTATTTTGGATGCGATTAATTGAGCTCATTTTTTGCCCAGCGCTAATATATATATTATTATTTTTTTTTTACAAATATATTTAAGCGTGACTAAACTTTCATTCATTTGAAAGACTTTATTTGACAATTATAAGTGTTTTCCCATTATCTAAAATATATTTTTATTTGTATAAACATCAAGAATTCTACCAAATCTCCTCTGTATGTGAGAGCAGTGATATGAACACTGAATGCTCAATGAACCTGCTCACGCAATCACATCAGTGGCTTAAAGCTGCAGTTCTGTTTCCAGTGCTGCAGTTTTAGCTTCAGATCTCTCATCTGGTTGAGCGTTTAACAAAGGAGCAGTTTAATGTAATGATGATACAATGAATATCCCGAGAACAATTAGGAAGCTTATTAAAGGAGTACAGGGAACTGCTAATGCCAATATATGCTTTGTAAATATGATTAATACACATTATCGCCATGAACAAAACTTACATTTAAACTTTGCTTTAATTATTGAATTACCTTTTTCCTGATTAGCTGTTGTAAAGCTAGGGCCTGTTTCCTTGTATTAATAGCACAGTTTGCTTCAAAACTGTAAAGTTTACTCACCCGTTATGAGTCCTTTTTTCTGTTGAATACAAAAGATGATATCAAACATATGCCCAACTGAGCCTGGTTTCTCTCAAGGTTTTTTATTTCTTCACTTTCGCCAATTGGTGAAGTTTTTTCCTCGCCGCTGTTGCCACTGGCTTGCATGGTTCGGGATCTGTAGAGCTGCGCATCGATGGATTTGCTCTTCAGTGTTTGGACTCTCAGTAGTGAATATTAAACCACACTGAACTGAGCTAAACTGAACTAAACTTAAACACTGAAAACTGGACTGACACAGTTTCAATTTACTATAATCTTCTATGTGAAGCTGCTTTGACACAAACTACATTGTAAAAGCGTTATAGAAATAAAGGTGAATTGAGTTGAATTGAATATACATACTCTCTAGTTCAATGGCTACTGGTTCCAATCATTCTTCGAAATATCTTCCTTTGTGTTTATCAGAAGAGAGAAACTAAAAAAGGGTTGGAACAAGTGGATGATTAGTAAATAATGACAGAATTTATTATTTTTTTGGGCGAACTATTGCATTAATATATGTTTTTTGTGACCTGATAACAAGGGTTCTGCCAAGGTTCATTTCTGTTTCCTCTTGGTATTAACATTTTCAAATTCTACCCTTTTGACCACTTATATTTGGATTTTCAAGACCCTTCCTTCTTATTTTGTCATGCTTTACATTTTAACAGAATCCTTGAATGTGATACATGAATTATATTGAATGAATGAACAAACCTATATTATGTGACATGAGGAAGCAAAAGAATGTAGATTATTGACTTCAGTTTTGATCCCAACCTGTGTTTTTTGATCCAGTGTAGTAAAGAATAAATACTTTGGTTTGATGCGCTGTTCCATATATAGCTACAGTTACTGTAACTACTCTTCTCTCATACATTTTGCATGTGAAAGAGAAACTACTACAGTACAGATACATATGCATTTGCAGGGTCAGCTGCAAGAATAACTATCAATGCCTTTTAAAATGCTAATTTTAATCCCGGGAGTACTTTATTCATTCCAAAATAGGGTTTGCACTGCTTCATAATGTTAGTAAATCTGGCCCTACACCGTCCAAAAAAAATAAAACACATTTTTCCTTAGCTCATGATTAATAGGTGTTTTATGTTTTTGAATTGCATTGTGAAACCTTAAATTCTGCTCTGACAACATTGTGATGTTAAACATGGTAAAAATTAAACTGCAGTTAACATAGTTTATATACTTTTATTGACATTTTACTTGTTTGAAATGATGCTGTCTGGGTTCTTTGTGTTTAAATTACAATAAATAAAAATAAAAAGTTCTTTGTCTAGTATTATACAGATATATTTAAAGACCTCTTGAAAAATCTCAGTTTCTCTGGATTTATAATTTATAATTATATGTTGAATAAAACAAAGTTGGAGGTTCATTCCACTGTGGCAACCCCATATTAATAAAGGGACTAAGCCAAAAAGAAAATGAATGAATGAATGTTGAATAAAACATTTTAGGTCAGTTTTATTCTGTAAACTACTGATGACATTTCTTAAAAAAAACAAAATCATTTATTTTAAGGCAACACAATATTGTTTTATCTTTGCTACATACTTATTTAGTGTATTAAACATTATGTTTAGTCACAACAAATGGAATTTGTTATTCTGACCAAGTGTCATTACTCTGAAAAAAAAATTTAAATGAAAAAACCGACAAGATTGGGTGGAAATGGCTAACAATTTCCAACATTCTATATAACAGAATGCTATCAGATCTTTCTTTTAAATGAATTCTTTTTATAGGATAATTTTCAGTAAGAAATTTGTGTATTTACATTGCATTACAAATTTTTGTGTATACATTTGGTACAGTTAGTACCAAACCAAAACTGGAACTAATTTAATAAAATAACTTAAGATCGTGGTACAAAAAATTTCACTCCCAAATTAATATGTTAAGGAAAAATATGAAATCTAATGTTATCAAAGAGGAAAAATATACAATTTAGTTTTCGAATTATATAACTATAAATGAGTATAATTTAATAAAGGAGAACACACAGCCATAAATGAGTAACTTTTAAAATGCTAGGTTTTTATCCATTTTGAAATATATATGTTTGTATATAGGGGCGTCACGGTGGCGCAGTGGGTTGCACGGTCGCCTCACAGCAAGAAGGTTCCTCGGCTGGGTCAGTTGGCATTTGAGTGTGGAGTTTGCATGTTCTCCCCATGTTGTTCCCCGGTGGGTTTCCTCCGGGTGCTCCGGTTTCCCCCACAAGTCCAAAGACACTTGGTATGGGTAAGCTAAATTGTCCGTAGTGTATGTGTGTGAATGAGAGTGTATGGATGTTTCCCAGTGATGAGTTGCAGCTGGAAGGGCATCTGCTGCGTAAAACATATGCTGGATAAGTTGGTGGTTCATTCTGCTGGGGCGACCACTGATTAATAAATGGACTAAGCCAAAAGAAAATGAATGAATGAATGAATGTTTGTATATATTTGTATATAATTTGTTTTCTTTGTCATTTCTGTTTTCAAACTGCTAAAAATATCAATAAAGTCACTTTGTTCAACTAGAAGTTATTGGAGCAGAAATTACGGTCCCATAATGCAAATTTAAAGGAGGAAAACCCATGAAACAAAAGCCACTGCTAATCGTGTTTTAGAGTAGGTTTTTAATCTGAAAATACCAAAATGTTATTTACTACTCAGACTTGAGTCCAAACTATAATTCATACTGCATTTAATTGTGCACTATGAGATTTGAAGGTAATTCCTACCAGTAATATATTTTCAAAAGTGAAGGTCTCAGATATGTTATGGATGTGCGTTTTTTAAAATTTAGCAACCACATTATGCCTTTAGGGAAAAACAAAAAGGCTTTTGAATTGCAAATACCTAATAAAGTCAATTTCCCCCAATGCATTTATGTAGATTAAAAGTGGCTATTTTTAGATTTAAACAAAGAAAGGAAAACCTATTCATCGTTCATCATCATACATTGCGGACAGATTTTTTTTTTACAGGACAGTGTATGTGCCGCACACTTGGCACCTGCTCCAGCTGCTGGAGAGAGAAAACACCAAAGTTGAGCTGATCAGCATACTTGCACCTGGGACTGAATCCACAGATCTGCTCTTAAACTAATCCATACTGGCAGCCGCACTAAAGACACACTTAAAATGAGCCTTCTATCTGCTGATATGAGGATCAAGAGATAAGAGATGAAAAGAATTAGGCATAGGGAAAGAGAACATTAGTGAAAAAAATCTTGATCATGGGAAAAAAGAAAGAAAGAAAGAAAGAAAGAAAGGTGGAAGGAAGTCAAGTTTAAAGTCTGCATTAAATCTATTTTTACAATGTTTATTTTTCAAGCGCACATTGTTAGTATTAAGGTGAACAATTAATGTGAGCAAGTTAATCCACCATAAAAAAATTGTTTGGTTTAGTAATCTTTAATCAAAATCTGACCGTTTGCTTCCATTCTGGAATGGCAGTCCATCTCTGCTGACATCAGTTGGATAGCTTGGGCGAAATATGCTTAGCCATGCCCCTTCTACCATTAGTTTGCTGAGTGTGAAAGACAAGAGAACGAGTGCAAAAATAAAACTGTCCAGGGAAATTGAATGAGTAAACCGGCAAGAGGTCAGGGCAAGCAGCAAACAATTAGGAATGGCTGACGTGAAACTTACGTTTCGAGACAATGTCGAGATCCCGAAGCACAAGTGTTTTGAAAAACTGCACCGAAGCATGATCCAAAACACCCAGGTCACATGACTAAGGTGATTCGAAACACTAGGTCACGTGACTAAAGCAATTCAAAGCATCTGTCATTTCAGAAGAGTTTTGAGACCTGGCGAATCTGTTTGCCCGACAGGGTCAGAAAAAAAATCTCTATCTCATGTGGCCTAGTGGACTGTGCGTGTGAACAGCGTAACTATGCTGCAAATGGCCCGAGTTCGAATTCCGACTTGTACAAAATACAAATACTCTGAAATTTTGACTTGATGTATTTTATTAATGTTACTTTTTATGACCAAAACAAGACATATTTGTTCACAAAGTATTAATTCGGATGTCAGACCATGTTAAAACAAAACACTTTACAAGAACAGAGCATTTCAAAACTAACATATATAGCTGCATCAGCCTGGATTTGAACCCAGGGGGGGGTGTTGGTTGCTTACACCTCCGCCTGTCGAGCGTCCTCTCCCCGCATTTGTGCGCGCGCTCGCTCGCTCTCTTTCTCTCTCTCTGTCTGTCGCGCGCCCGTCTCGCAGCTTGCGCGGGAGAGACAGACGGCGGACGGCTGCCGGGACGCGAACAACATCGCGACACGCGCGTGGAAACATGAGCGAAGCTGGCTGACTGCGGTTGCCTTGGCAGCGGGGCTGTTGTTGCTATAGCAGGGCGGGTGTTGGTTACGGCAGGCCAGACTGACCGTCAGGCCACCGGGAAATGTCCCGGTGCTCCCAATGGCCAGTCCGCCCCTGCCCACCACTACAAACAATCAAAAAATTAAGGTCAAAACCAGACAGGGGAAAACAAGAAACAAAGAAAAAGTTTACTGTATGTTTGCTACGGTAAAACAAGACTTAGCAATATATGTGTGTATGGTAGTGGTTTAAGTAGTCAGGGCAATGAGAATCAGGTGGGACTGTAATCAGTGGAGTGGATTGTGGGAAATAGAGTCTGGATGAGTAGCAGTGGTGCTGGATGGTGCAACTGTGATCATGAAAATTCCGTTGTAATGGAAATACATTATGATACTGAAAATAAAGTTTGCTGCAGCTTCTGGTTTATGCACACTTTAAGGCCCATTCACAACAAGAACAATACATTTTAGTGTAAAGTTATAAATGTAAAAGAACAGCAGTCCACACAATGACACAGAGGAACGAAATCATTGGAATCACTTTTAAGATCCTTATTTTTCATCTCCAGCTGATGAATAATAAAATGACAGTCAATCAGAATCCATCCTGCTTTAACAATCCTTATTATTTAAAGCAGCAAATTACAAAACATATCAACATAATGATATTGTCTGCTAATTCTTTCTGCTGATGAGAGGTTTGATCACTGAACTTTCAGTTCAGATTCTCTTGAACGTCGAGACACTGTATGCCGAGATTCAGATCTTACCTTGTTCAGCTGAACTGCTGATCAATTCCAGCTGCAGTGTTAAATCGATTGACCACTGGGATTCTCTGCATTATACTGTCCTCTCGTGATGTGTCCTTTGTGGATGACCAGCCTTTTTGGGGGACTTGACAGAGTTGGTGACATTGTAAAAATGTAATTCTTATCTTCGTGTTTTTCTTTCTTTGTTCTCTTTTCCATGGCTTAGTTTCATCCATTTGACTTCAACCTGACAGACAACCTGCTGTTGGAGGATTTCAGCCACTTTAGAACAGTTCACAATCTCAGTCTGTGAAAAACTGGAAGGTTTGACTGCCAGTTAAGCTAATGAAATTTTGACATGAAATTAAAAAATTTTCTTTTTATTTTTATATTTAAAGAGTATGGTGCGGCTAAATATCAACTGCGATAAAAACAGCCCTGGGTGTCAGCCCAACGCTCATTCCCCAACCTGGAGGACCAGGACATACACACATACACTACGGACAATTTAGCTTACCCAATTCACCTATACCGCATGTCTTTGGACTTGTGGGGGAAACCAGAGCACCCGGAAGGAACCCACGCCAACACAGGGAGAACGTGCAAACTCCATACAGGAATTCCAACTGACCAGCCGGATCTCGAACCAGCGAGCTAAACCCACGCCAAACCGGGAGAACTTCACACAGAAATGACCTAAACGGCCGGGGCTTGCTGTGAGGTGATTGTCCTACCCACTGCCCCACCGTGAAACCTTTATAACATTATATCATTATCAATTCTGTGTAAGCTACAGATTTAAAACAAATGTTGATGAGGCTCAAACCAGCAACATTCTTGCTGTGAGGTGATCGTGCTACCCACTGTGACGCCTTTATAACATTATATCATTATCAATTCTGTGTAAACTACATCCATTTATGTGTGTATTATGTACTTTACAGAACAACAATGGTAAACGACAGGACTGTATGTGCACAAACACATATTGTTTCTTTATACAGTGACAGTAACTACTGGCCTGGCATACACAATAGAGCATTTTTAGACAATCTCTCTTAGAAGATTTTCACCCAGAAACTAAAATTCTGTTATTATATTCAAGCATAGTATTGCCTGTAGTAACCGTCTACCATGATCTGTCATGGAAGACAAAGGCAAACAGTCATTCTTACGTTTTATTTGGCACACAAACGTGTTCTGAGGATTTATTTGATTTCAGTTGAAGTGCTGAAGTCACATGGGATGTTTTGACAACATCTTTGGTTCCTTTTCTGGACTTTGAACATCTCAGGACCGTTGCTGTTTATGGGGAATGAGAGAACTCACTTATTTCATCTAAAATATCTTAATATGTGTTCTGAAGATGAATGAAGGTCTCAGGGCATTGAAATAACATGGGGGTGGTGAGTACAGAACTCTTTAAGCGAACAAGGATTACTTTGATAAAACACCATCATCAGTATGCATAACTTGAAAAAGCAAAAGGAAAATGAAATCTTTATGATTAGCATTTTAGTTCACATCCTTGGTGTTAAGAGAACTTTATTAATGCAGCTGAGCTCTCTGTATTCAGCAGTGACCTTCACACGAGTGCCACCAGTTCTGTGTCCAGCGCACAGTATACGAAGACTGAAGGAGACTGCTGGAAACATGCTGCCCCGGACCCTTGTGTGCTTCTCCACCCCCAACCATACAGCAAAGCTCATCGCCTCCCCCCCCCTTCTCTCTCTCTCTCTCTCTCTCTCTCTCTCTCTCTCTCTCTCTTTCTCTCTCTCTCTCTCTCAGCAGCAGCAATGCAGCATTCAAGTCCTGCAGGCAATTTGACAAATGAGCTGGATTTGGACTGAGGGGGAAGCCTCACTGCAGCACATCCCAGAGCGCACGTGGCCGCAACCAGCACCGGTATATGATTTACACCCTACACACCATTAGCCCAATGCATGCACACACACACACACACACATACACACAGATGCGTGCCGGCTCAGCTGCAGTGCTGTACTGATGTTCTGGCTTTAGCTTAAAGCTGAGGTTTCTGCTCTGGGCGAACACTTCCATCACACGTAATTACCTGCACTATGCAGCACCGAACACCGGCTCTGAGCATCACTGAAGAACTGTACTGGCGTTTTAACATTTGAAATAAATTGTAAAAAATTATTTCTTAGTTGTCCAGTTAAAAATGTTAACCTGTTTAAAACAAGATTTTACTTTATTATTGTTATGGATAAATATTTTATTTAAAAAAATACATATTTAATTTGAACTAAATTGTACAACATGACATCTTCAATTATAGATAATTATTATCTTCGAACATCTTCCGTTTTTTTATTAAATGCATTAAAACATATACAGCATACATAACACTACCTCTAGTGAGTTTTATACTTCAAACATTTTTAAAAAGCTAAACTCTTTAATTACAGATGTTAAAAATAAATATACAGTTGAAGTCAGAATTATTAGCCCCTCTGTTTATTTTTCTGTTTAATTTCTGTTTAACGGAGAGAAGATTTTTGCAACACATTTCTAAACATAATAGTTTTAATAACTCATTTCTAATAACTGATTTATTTTATCTTTGCCATGATAACAGTTAATAATATTTTACTAGATATTTGTCAAGACACTTCTATACAGCTTAAAGTGACATTTAAAGGCTTAACTAGGTTAATTAGGTTAACTAGGCAGGTTAGAGTAATTAGGCAAGTTATTGTATAACGATGGTTTGTTCTGTAGACTATTAAGAAAATTTTGCTTAAAAGGGCTAATAATTTTGACCTTAAAATGGCTTTTAAAAAATTAAACACTGCTTTTATTCTAGCCGAAATAAAGCAAATAAGACTTTCTCCAGAAGATAAAATATTATGGGAAATACTGTGAAAATGTCCTTTGGGAAATATTTAAAATAAGGCTAATAATTCTGACTTCAACTGCATGTATATTTTTTAAACCATGAAGGACATTTTGTTAACAAAAAATAGCAAAGTGTATGAAAACAACTGAAACAAAGCTAAAACATTTAAATTACAGGTATTTTATCACAAAAAATATTAAAATTACTTTTATTTTAAATTGGTAAATTAAATGAAGCATTTAAATCAAGCAAAACATATTCAAATGTC
The DNA here is from genome assembly GCA_903798195.1 of Danio kyathit. Classification (NCBI taxonomy): domain Eukaryota; kingdom Metazoa; phylum Chordata; class Actinopteri; order Cypriniformes; family Danionidae; genus Danio; species Danio kyathit. The sequence continues at coordinate 25,885,607 of LR812541.1, read as the reverse complement.
TTTTTAAGTATATTTTGTATATAAAATTGTAATCGTAATCCTTTTTATTGTAATTGTAATCCTTTTTAAGCATACATTTAATAAAATAGTTGTGAGGTTTAAAATTTAAAGCAAACAGTATAGAAATGTATTATTGCGACATAATATGTACTGAATGTATTATTAAAATTATAATACATGCTTTTTCTAGGCAAGCAAAACATATTGTCTTGTTTTTAGAAATAATGTGCCAATATTTCTTCTTAAAACAAGCAAAATAATCTGCCAATGGAGTAAGCAAAATAATCTTGTTTTTCCTTTTGACATAAGATTTTTTTGCTTACTCCATTGGCAGATTATTTTGCTTGTTTTAAGGAAAAACTCACTTAATTTTGACATATTCTTTCTTAAACAAGACAATATGTATTGCTTGTCTAGAAAATTCTTCTTGATTTAAGAATTTGTAGGTATTTGGACTAGAAACGAGACAAAAAAAATCTAAGTAAGAAAATATTTTTTTGCAGTGCACCTCTGAAAAAATGTAACTACAAGTTGCAACGACCTGTAGCGCGCAAGCTCTGTGATTGGTCGGCTTGGTAGCTGTGATGAGTGTGGGCGGTGCTGAGAGCCGTGAGCCCGTGAAGGAGCTCCAGATGGAGACTTTTGTTTTTTGTTTACCTTATGATTAAAGTTGTTGTAAGTCCGCCGATTCCTGCCTCTGAATGAGCGAGTTTTAGCTACTTGTACATTAATGTAGCATTCAGAAAAAACAAAACACCCATAAAGAAACTCAGAGGAACATAAAAACCTACTGCCAGCTAGCGTTTCGGAAGTGCTATTGGATAGCAACACAAACAGTATGCAGAAGTATAAATGCACAACTATATGCAGGGCAGGCCCCGTGGGCCATGCCGATCACTCGACGCAGAGGTATAAACCAGCCTTAAGCCGAAGGAAAATAAATGAATGAACATTAACTTTTATTTAAAATTGATAAAAATTGTGTAAAGTGATCATTTATTTTTATAAATATTTACTACAATTTTAATTTTGTGAGGTTCACGATTAAAAAAAAACATACTTTTTTATTACAGATGTATTGTCTGAAAATGTATCAAGATTAATTTTCATTCTACCAAAAACTATAGCAGAAATAAGGATTTTGAATTTGTTTTAGCATTTGAACAAATCTCCCTTCATATCATTGAGCTTTAAAAATTGATTACGCACCCCAGCTCTCCTACATCCGCTTTAAAAGAAAGGCATCTCTAAATGACAGTCTGCGGGTCTGGGGTTGATGCTTTACTGTGGCCTGTCAAAGCCACTGTCAGCCACACATGCTCGGCTATAGAAGGGCAGTGATTTGCGGGCTGCCTGGTGGGACTGGTGTGTATTGATTACCTTGAAATTACAGGTTTTAAAAGGTTGGCGAAAAAGAGAAGATGTAAGCGGCAGTGTCTGCACGCTCACCGCCAGTAATCAGCATCTTCAGCATATTGTGCTAACACTGCACAGGAAAATGTGAATTTCACCGAGAGACAGCTGAGTGCTGGGTAATTTAATTCAGGACACTCTCTCTCCCGCTCAGCCAGAAGTGTAAAACGAGCCGTATAACCTTCAAAACCACACAACCTTTCATCTCATCATAAAGGATGACTGACAAATAAGAGCGGTTAGCATTTAAGGAAATTACATATGTCGAATGATAAGAAGAGTTACTGAATCATTGCTCACTACTGTATTCCTGCGCAAATTTGATCAGTAAAGGACTGTAGGGAGCAATGAAAGCTTACTTCAGATGTTTAAATTGGCAATTGAATTGCAGTGGTGTAAAGTAACAAATTACAAACACTCAAATTATTGTAATTGAGTCGTTTTTCTTAGGAATTGTAATTTACTTAGTAGTTTTAAAAATGCGTGCTTTTGCTTTCCCTTGAGTACATTTTTACCGCTGTATCTGTACTTTTACTCCACTATTTTCCTTCAACCTGCAGTCACTACTTCATTTTTTTCTTGTCTACAGGGATTGGCTAGGTAGAAAAAAATTATGTCCAATCAAAACATAGAAAGTAAATCGCATCATACTGAACTACATCAAGACACGGATGCTTTATAAACGCAGCAGAGACTGTTTATAGACCATTTAAATATGGTCATGTCAATAGCCCATGAGCATTTCTCACTTGTTATCAAACTATTTCATAACTGTAACAAGAGGTAATTCAATCATAACTTAATGTTAAAACAGCAATCATAACATTATTTATCAATATGTGGCTCTTTTTGGATTCTCGGAAGCTATAGAAATTCAAAATGTAAAACAGGAAACACATTGGGACTATTGTTTTAGTTTACATCCCTCAAAATGGTCTAGATAGACTGCATGTCACTGATGAGAAAATGAAGTGTCGACTGTATGATTACTGATATCGCTAAACCGCCTTAAACAATAACTAAGTGCACTACAGAATGTTACGTTTACACATCCCTGCAAAAATTGCATGTAAACGCATCAACCTTTCACAGTGTAATACTGAATACTCACTACTCTTAAGTACTATAAAAGGGCTACTTTTTACTCATACCTTGAGTAATAGTTACAACAGATAATTTTACTCTACTTGCACTACATTTTTGGGGAACGAATGGTACTTTTACTTGAGTATGATTTGTCAGTACTCTTTCTACCACTGTTGAATTGAATTCAGACTTGAATAGAAAGATTTATTCATTTTTTTGTTGTCATTTTAAACCAAAAGTTTTATATCATAAAGGATTATTATTGAAAAGATTTTATTAAAGAATTGTTTAAGATTGTGCTCTAAGCCGTGTTCATGTGGGTTTCTTCTGGGTCCTCTGGTTTCCCCCCACAGTCCAAAGACATGCGCTATAGGTGAATTGAATAAGCTAAATTAGCCATAGTGTATGTGTGGGTGTGAATGCAAGAGTGTATGGGTGTTTGCTGGGTTGTGGCTAGAAGGGTATCCGCTTCATAACACATATGCTGGATAAGTTGGCGGTTCATTCCAATGTGGCGACCCCTGATTAATAAAGGGACTAAGCCGGAAAGAAAAGGAATGAATGAATGTGCTCTTAAGTCACTAATTGAATAAGCAAATTTGTGACCCATGTTCAAGAGTTAGTCTTAAGATACAAAAAAAAAAAACCAGTTGTGACACATTTTTTTTTAAATATCAGAATTAACAAAACATCCAAAACTGAACCCCATTGTAAAATTTAAACAAGAATCTATATAATTGTTTGGTACAAAATACAGAAATTCTATAATGCAAAAGTAAACATTATTAAAGCTTACACAAAATCTGATAAATATTTCTTCTCATACCCCTGTACTGTTAATGGCACATTACTGACTTTTATTGACTTATACTAACTTATTTTAATTAAAATCTATAAGATTTATTTTCTAATTCGTATTAATGAATGTTTTTGTATTTACTGTATTGTATTTTTAAAAACATAAATTAATTATATTATTATATAAACTGCAATGAAATAAAAGGAATAGAACACAGGGAAATGGTTAGTTAGTCTGGGTTTACTTGAAATGGGTTTGAGTAAAATGTTAAGATTTATTGTATTATAAAGTCTTATAACATTTTGTATGTAACAGCACTTAATGGATTACAGTTAACCAAAAATAATTGTGACAACTGTTAGCATGACAATATTTACACAGCTATCAATTTTTTGCTGGTTCACACTTAGCCTTTTTTTTATTATTAATATTTGCTCAAGAATACATTTGTGAAGAACAACTGTGATGAACAAAGAGCCAGCAGTTGGGAATAATGGCAAACAACATATCAGCAGTGAGTACAATCAAAAGAGAGAATAAATAAATAAATGAATTGATTAAATAATACATAAATTGCAAAGTATATTAAACCAAGTAAGAAAATAAAGGTAAAAAAGCCAAGGAAATCACAGTATAAATACCATCAATACAAATTACATAAAAAAAAAAAAAGAGAGAAGGAACATACATTCAATGTTTTAGGTGCCTTTTTGTTAGAAGAGGTAGAGAGTGACCTAATATACTGTAATTCTTGGTGTCTATTTGAAAATGAGAAAAATGAGGGGTACACTTAGCCTTAATGTCAGCCTGTAGTCTTCTGATGATGTCTCCATGTTTATGTAAACCTGTATTTCAATATTTTCCCAAAATATTATATTTAGTGTCTGAATATATAATATATGAATTGGTTTGACCACATGTGAAAAAAATCCCCTTTAAGAAATATTTGATAGTTTTGTCTTCTAACCATCTGATGATTATAAAACCAATATTAAAGTTCATGGTATATCAACCTTCACTGTAAAAAAATATATGATCAATTAGTCCTGACAGCATATGTTTTTAGGTTTTTGTAACTTATTAAACTAAGTTATTCATGTACTAACTTAATTTTATAAGTTACACAAGCTGTTTTAAGTCAGTTTACATAATATAAGTTCAATGGACTCATACGGTTAATTTGATACAGCTTAAAAATTTAAGGCAACCAGGATTTTCTTGACAGTGTTTGCATGGCAACTGTAAAAATGCATTTACTCTCTGCGCTTAAGGTTTGTCTTTCATATTTTATAAGGCCATTTGAAAATATTTCCAGCTTCTTGCACTTGTGCCATTCAGCTGTAAACACAAGATGGCAGAAAAGGGCTGTCTTTCCCTCTACTCTCTCTGAAACCACCGCAGCACATTTTGAAGCTTAAGAGATTGTATTTGTAATGACAGAACAATGATTTTTGACTAACCCTAATGCAATACAACTCCCCACCCCCACCCACATCATCCTAATACACAATTTAAAGCTGCACTGAATCTCAAAACTCAGCAACATTAATCAAATAATGAGCATGGGAAAACGAGGCCTAACTGTAGTATATTATAACAAAAGAGAATCAAGGAAACTCATATATTACACTGAAATGTAAAAATGTGCAACTTAACTGCTACATTTCAAAGTTTAAAGGGATAGTAAGCCTTTATTTTTTCTTCTGTTGAACACAAAATAAGATATTGTAAAGAATGTTGGAAACCGAAAGCTATTGACCTCCATAGTATGAAAAATAAATACTATGAAAGTCAGTGATTACCTAAATATTTGTTTTGTTTTCAACATAAAAAGGAATTTAAACATGTTTTGAGGGGATTGTGGGGGAACTATCACTTAAAGCTAAGCTATTTTACATTTCAAAATTCTGATGTAAAGATAATAACATATGCAAATAACTAAATATTTAAAACTAGATGAACAATTATTATGCAAAAAAAAAAAAAAATATATATATATATATATATATATATTTATTTAATTAGTTAAAGAGAATATCGAGTCTTTGAAAACATCCTATTTTACAGTACATTTCTGCACTGCCAAAAAAGCTAAGTGCTAGCGTGCCATTTCACAGCATGGCCTCACTTATGGCTTCCATATGAAATAAACAGCATCTGTGCTGGAGAAAGTTTGCCCAGCCGGCTGTAAGAATGAGTCAGTAAATGTGCCCGAGTGCTGTGTGACGGTGGGATTAGCTAACAGTAAATTTCCCTTTCCTTATGACACGCTGCTCATGCTCACATTCCTGCAGCTCAGTTCCAGTTCCTGAAAAGAATGAAGTGCTTGTGCAGAAACGTGTGGAGCTCTGGTGAGGAAACGCAGCAGGTGAGTCACCCAGAATCAAGCATTCGTTTGTGGAGAAGTGAGACAAAACCATACAAATACTGTTGTGTATCTGTAGTTTAAAAAATGGATTTGCATGATGTACATGTATTGTTTGCTTCCTTTAAGTTAAATACTTTTAATGGAAATGGTTTAATCTCTTTCCTAAGCTGGCAGCACAATTCTTAGAAAGCAGACAGATTTTGTTTGTCCCATTGGAGTCTGACTGAGTGACATTCCTATAGTTTATTATGGACAGTGTAGCTTTGGTGAGATGAATGTGTTTTCTTTTTCTCTTGTGAAAAAGAAGTGCTCTTAGTGGTTGTTTGTCTAAATACAAACAGGCAGTGGTTAATGTGCAACTTCTGTATGCTTTCCATTACTGAAACACACTTGGTTTGGCAAAAGGAACTTAGACTAATCATGAAAATGCAAGCCTCATTTTATGTTTGAATTCTGGTTGCAGTTTTTATGGGGTCAAACTGACCTTAATTGGATTTACAATTATTATTCAATACAAAAATATATAAATAATTCACACAATGGGGAAAAAAGGCCCAAATAGTAATCCTGTTACAATGATACTTCTCACACATTACAGCTACAATGATTACTGGCAGGACTGCATTGCATAAACTTATAAAACTGTACACTCATAAATGAAGATTCCCTCATGATTTATTTGAGCTCCACTTGCTCTACTGTTGAAAAAAGATATTTTGAAGAATGTTGGAAAGCAGCAGCCATTGACTTTCACAGTATGTTATGTTCCTATTACTGATGTCAATGGTGGCTGCTTTTCAATATGATTTGGAGTATATATATATGTATATACAGTTGAAGTCAGAATTATTAGCCCCCCTGTTATTTTTTTACCCAATTTTTGTTTAATGGAGAGAAGATTTTTTCAATACATTTTTAAACATAATAGTTTTAATAACTCATTTCTAATAACTGATTTATTTTATCTTTGTCATGATGACAGTAAATAATATTTTACTAGATATTTTTCAAGACACTTCTATACAGCTTAAAGTGACATTTAAAGACTTAATTGTTCAACAGAAGAAAGGCATTCATAAACATTTAGAACCACTTGAGGGTGAGAAAATTGAGAAAATTGTCTTTATTTTGTAAACTATTCCTTTAAATGTCATCTTAAATACCCAGGGTAAGTGATAACCTGAATGAAATACATCATCATTCAAAAAAAAAAAAAAAAAATAGCATGTGCAGCTGCTGTTAACCATGAAATTGCAGATCAATTTGTGAATTACAAACATTGCAATGGTAACAAAAACTTTATGCACATTCTAGAGTGTTATTTAAACACACTTGGTGTTTCGAGTGTGTCTAATCATAAAAATCTAACCATCATTTCATGTTTTACGACTGTTTTGGTGTGGGTCAAATTGACCTTATTTGGATTCGATACAATTCACACTCACACAAATGGCCATTTAGGGTTTAGAGTGGCAGCTGTTTAACCAAGGCAACTTGCCTCACATTCGAACTTTGAATTTTGAAAATTCTGTTTAATTTAGTTTTGTCATTTAGTCAAAGAGGCAACACAGAATGGAGCATGCATCTCTTTGCACAAACGTAATCCAAAAACAACTATTTGAAATAAGATTTCTTGATTTTTTTTCTTGGCTTGTACAGCATCTGTCACAATAAAGCAAGTGAGACACCAAACAAATTCATTCATTCATTCCTTCATTTTCTTTTCGGCTTTGTCCCTTCATTAATCAGGGGTGGCCACAGCAGAATGAACCGCCAACCTATCCAGCATGTGTTTTACGCAGCGGATGCCCTTCCAGCCACAACCTAGCACTAGGAAACACCCATACACTCTTGCATTCACACCCACACATATGGCCAATTTAGCTTATTTAATTCACCTATAGCGCATTTCTTTGGACTGTGGGGGAAACCGGAGCACCCGGAGGAAACCCACGCGAACACGGGGAGAACATGCAAACTCACCCACTGCGCCATCGTGTCGCCCTCAAACAAGTACATAGATTGACTAATTCATAAGTTATCAATACCAGCTCACTTCTGGGATTTACGTTCACAATAAAAGCGAACTTCGCCTGAGTTTGCATAAACTCTATCCAGACTACCTTTTCAGGAGAACTCTGCATTAACAGGATTCCCATGTCAAACAAACCAGTATGTGCACCAAAAGTGTTAGTGTGAATGCCACCTAATACATTGGGTTTTGGTTTGCTTAGCATTTACACTGTCAATTTTAACAAACCTAAATATATAATACAACAAATCCCAGCTTTTCTGATGTATATTTTGTGATAGAGCCACAAATTTGTTGCTTGTCTACAGCCAAGGCAGGTAAATGCTTGGGGCCCCAGGCCAGAAGGGGGCCTCCAAGGGCTAAGGCATTGATAAGTTTGGAATGACAGTTACAGCCTGGTGCTGACTCGCTTATTTTTTTATTGTTGGTTATGGTTATGTTTTAGATTATGGGATTTTGACTATAAAATCATGACTTGTCAAGGGTACCAAATATGCTAGACTACTGGCTAATCATCATGTAACGTCTACGAAGCTGTCATCAAGAAGCCGCATAAATTACAAATCTAGCATATTCAAATATATCAATGGAGTGTTTCTATTCGATTAGTAGATTCATTCTGCGCCAGTCACAGAGCTTATCGAATATATAAACAATGTGTGCAGAGTTTAACATGCTGTGCGCTAGTAGCAAACTGTGATGGAAATTTAAGCAGTTGAAAACTCTAGTAGAGCTAATGATCTCTGAAAAGATGTGAAAATAGCACCAGGAATTGCTCCATCGTACATAAAAATGAAGGATATGTGTTTCTGATGCCATATATGGTTCATTGAAATGGTTAAAAAAAATAAATTCTTTAATTAAACTGTTGAGAAACAAATCCAATGCGAACCAGTGCCAGAATGGCCACTGAAACTATTAGGATACAAAAGGCTTTGCAAAATCCTGGATTTTGTTGGTAAATAATATGTCTTTCTGTGGCGTGATTGCTCTTGGCACGTCAGACAAGCTTTGGATTTGTAAGAAACCAGAGTGAACACAAGGGGACAGTAAAAGACTTCAGCATGTGAAATGTCCCTCAGTGGTGATACTATACGCTTCTTAGCTTGTATAATGTAAGTCGCTGTTTCTGTCATAACTGTTCACCTCTTTGCTGTTACTGAGGTCTACATCACAGGAAAAACATCCACTCCACCCTATAATACAACCATCTGAGAGACACTCACAACCACAGAGATGGGCTCAGGAGGAGTGTGCATGTGTAAGGTCTATGAAGGAGTTATTGCTGTGTCTCCAGACAGTTTGGGTTGCCAAGATGCCTCGTTGTCTGTTGAGTCATATAGAGAGGAGCCACATGAATCAGTGTCTTCAAGCATGGAAATGCAGTCATTGCACTAAAGGCTGCAACTGGGTCAGAGTGCAGTCAGTCTGAAAGTGAATATGAAAGTGCAATATTACTGTGAATCAAAACTGCAACCAAGACTTGGGAGACTTGAGCTTAATCATTTATTAAACTGCTAATCGAAATATTTATGTGCTTTATGGGACATTCTACCAGAAATGTACGTTATCTGTGCCTGAAATAAGAGCCATAAATACAGTGAATAAAATGTATTTCATCCCAAAAATTTCTAAAATGGACTGATGGTTGATTTCTGTGAGTTGTTCTGTAACATGTAATTCATTTGGTTCTCGGATTTTTGTTCTTTATTAAAAACACTTTACAAATGTACAAACCCGGTCATTGTCCTTGTCCTCAGCCCAATTGAACCTACAGCTTTAATAGTTTTGTTATGCTAAAAACTAATATTTAAAAAACAATACTTCATAAATAGCAAGTTTAAGTTGCTATCATTTACATTAATTACTTAAAAACCTGAAATTATAAATAAATTCTATAAATAAATACTACAAATATATACGTAATACAAATAAATGTACAATTGTCCTCATGTTTCTGTCAGTCCTGTCACATTTGCATTAAGTTTAACATAAAATGCGTGCGATACACGTTGAAGGCTATATGACTCGACTACATCATTTGACGAAGAAGTAGCTGACAGTGATTAAGGATGCATTCTATCATTGAATTGTATGATTTTATGCTTGTTTTGTATGATTTTTTGAGGATGACAAGCTTAAGTCAGGCACTGTCATGTTTTTTTTAAGTGAAAATGTACGTTTCTGGTAGAATGTCTCAAATATGTATACAGGCCCGTAGCTAGTCTGGTAAAAAAGGTTATTTTTTCTCAAAAAGTGGACATTTTTTTGCAGTTATTCACCTTCTTTCCTATTTAATTATGAGGTTTAAATACTGCATTTTAGTGAAATTTTAAGCACTATTTTTTTTTACCTGGATTAGCTTGTCGGATGGTCATCATAACCACACTTTTTGAGGTACCAAAACATTTGATAAATATTTAGAATAAAGTAATATGAAAAAAATAACAATTTTACAAAATACAAATTGAATGCATAATATATCATTAGAAACAAAAGAAGTCTGTTAAAATTTGAAACAAAATAAAAACTAGCCTAATGTCATTTATTGGGCAAATAACAAACTGGCCAGCACATTCTACTTTCCTCACTCAGAATTTGGCCATCTGAATAATACAAAAAATAAAACATATTAATATTAATAATGTAGCGCTTCGCAATTTTTCTAATCTCTTTTGTAAAAAAAAAGTACATTTTGAAAGTTCATGGATAACAAAAACAGCCTAATTAGTATTAAAATTAACTTTAATATGGGGCGCTTTTGGTGTTTTAAACCTTTTTATAGTTATTTTGTTTTCTTTCAAGAATAAGGTCCAAGATTCAAAATAAAAGTTATTTTTAAGAATTATAAACTGACGATCAGGGGGGGTCAACTGTTGTGGTTAGTTTGTGTAATACATATTTCAGTCATTTATGTATTTATTTTTAGTTATGTTTAGTTTTTTAATAAAACGTATTTAAGTTTGTAATCTGACCTAAAGTATTCTCTGATTAGCCATTTCAGATGTTACTGTAGGTTAAACTACAAACTATGCATCTAATTTAACTTTATCTTCAGCTTAAATGTAAATACAAACACAGATTTTACGAGAAAATGAAGCCTTTGTGAACATGATGTCTATTGGTGCTCTAGATCTGACAATTTCAGACTTTTTCTCGAATAGACCAATTGGCACGATTATGCATTCACAATGGCCTAACGGTTTGAACCGTTATAGGGGTGTGGTCAAATGTATATTTGTATTATCTATTATTTTAATTATTAACGTTATTATTTAAAATACAGATCAAAGTTAAATATTTCTCAGTATTAAAGGACTGACCCACCCATACATCTTTTTCTGATGTCCTTTAGGAGGAAAAAGCATTAATGAACATAAAACATAAAATGTTTTTTTTTGCACAACTGGACGTTAGACTATGATTGTTTACATTTATTGGAAGCCTTATTTGATGCCTTCACAATTTTTGATGGCATAGCAGTCAAAATAAGACAAATGAGCTCATATATGGGACAAATTCTGGACCTTTTATAAGTGTGGGTGGGTCTTTCAAACCACCTGAACTCCTCTTGCTACGGGCCTGGTACAATAATCATGAAATACATCAAATGTGAGTTAGGTAATCAACCAAACAGTAAGTTACATGACATTGCAGTCATATCTGTAAACTATCCATTTATGCCAAATATTTCCAATGAATTATCTGAAATAAAATATTTTCAAATATATTTAAATATGTAGCATATTTAAAATGAAAAATGAAAATGAATAAAATAAAATGGTAGTGCAGTGGGTATCACAGCAAAAAGGTCGCTGGTTTGAGCCTCGGCTGGGTCAGTTGGCATTTCTGTCTGGAGTTTGCATGTTCTCCCCGTGTTCGCATGGGTTTCCTCCGGGTTCAGGCTAAATTGTCCGTAGTGTATGTGTTTGTATGGATGTTTCCCAGTGATGGGTTGCAGCTGGAAGGGCATCCACTGCGTTAAACATATGCTGGATAAGTTGGTGGTTCATTCCGCTGTGGCAACCCCAAATTAATAAAGGGACTAAGCCGTTAAAGAAAATGAATTAATTAATTAAAATGAACTGCTTCCTGCTTATTTTTGCACAGGCTTTATATTAGGAAAGCAGTATACATTAATTAACTGACTTAATATTCAATCTTAATTGATCAAACTGCTAAATAAATAAATAAATAAAATATATGATATAAAAAAATCTATATTTATTCATTGGATACATAGCTTAAATCAAAAACCATATTATAACGTTTAAATGGATAACAACAACATAAAATATGTACACTTTTGAGATAAAGAAGCAAACGTTGCTACAATTCATGCTAATATCATATTTGTGGCATTTAATTTAACACATTCACAAAGTAGCATACAATATGCACTCTGTGACCTCTCAATGTACATGACGAGTCATCATGGCTCACAGATAAAACTAATTGGCTTGCGTTTGCCAACTCTTTCGACTACAAAGAGGGTTTAAAATAAAAATGAATGAGAGTACTATATCGCCTAGGCTACATGTATTTTTGGCAAGCACACAGAGGGTGATTATGCCATCATTATGTAGTCCACAATTAGCAGGGTTTATCAGGGGAAATGAGCTAAACAACAACAGCTCAGCTCAATTGGGAGGGACGTTGAGCAGCAGCTGGGAGCTATTTGACCACGTGACCGAGGAGATGTTTCTGTAGCAGCCATCATTTCACTCAATACAAGCCTCTATGCTAAAACAGACACGGAGAGGACATATAGCCATGGATTTGCACGGGAATACCGACTGAAAGAAGCATTCTCGCTCCACTCCTTTGCCTATGGTTGGTTTTCCGGCGTGTATCCGCTGCAGGTACGACCTGAAATTGCTATGGTTTTAAACATTTACTTGTCTTTTGTTTTGTTTTTCTGTGTGTTCACATGCAAACAGTCACGTTTGCTAAGCGTTTGTAATGTAAACATTCTGCCGATAAGCTCACTCAACAAACCGAAGCATAAATGTGTAACTTAAATATAAATGTTATATAAACATGCTAGTTTGCCGCTCGTTTGCTAATGCGTCTAAGTGTGAATAATAAATTAGTATTTAACGTTACTAAACAGCGACTGCTTTCCGCGTTTATAATATGATTTTTAAACTGATTCCTTAACTAAATGTTTTGTATCTTCATTCTGTGCGTTAGTTTGCAACCATCATTAATGAGACCGTGTTAGGTGGTTTGTGTTTGTCTTTGGTTAACGCTACATTTTATTCTCTCTGTAAAAGGCCAGGTAACGTTAGTCACCACTGTGGCTAAATGCAGTAATTAACGTTAGTTTTGGTGCTTTACATGGAAATTGTGCTCAAACTCTAGCCCTTTAGTTTAACTTAACGAGAGTAACGTTAAAAGATGTTTGGCCCAGACAATGCTAGTGAGACGGTTACTTTCGTTTTAACGTGTTAGGAGTGCTAGATGACTCTATTTGGATTGGATACTCTTGTGTACGTTATTTGTACGTAAATAAGTGAATATAAAGAATTATTATACTGGTCATGTTAAAGTTATGGTCTGTTTACTGATTTATCGGCGTTCTAAGTGTACTCCCCTTTAGTATAGCAACATTGTACTGTTTCGTATCATAGTGTTTGGATATTCTGTCTGGAGGGAGGTTGTGTAATTGTAAATGGAAGCTGTGAGATTTTTTATGTGTAGTTTCACCTGGGCCTTTGAAACTCACCGTTTGTGTTTTAACTGGCGCCAGGATCTCTTCGAGCTGGTTTTTCTCTCTCTCTCTCTCCAGTGAGCGGGAGACGTAAAAACCGGAGTGGCACTGGAGTAGAGTGACTACAGAATGCTTTGATGGGAAGGGAACTCTCTGGCGCGCCGTTCCATTTAAACGCTATTCCATTCCAGCTTTGGTCTGTTACTTGGTGATAAAGCTTTAGGTTCTACTGAAATCAAAATTGAGGTTTTTTTTTTTTGTAACTATTAATAAGTTAAGGCTAGCGATGTGCCATTGTGTTCAGAAACATTTTGCAATTTCATGTAGCCCTAGTAGTTATAACCACTCAACTTTCATTCCTTTATTTCTGCCACTATGGATCAATGGTTGTCATGAGACCACGGTCCACTTCAACTTATCAGGCCATTTTCAATTCATCAAAAAATGTTGGACTTGACATTGACTAGGTTTACATAGACAACAGCAGTGGTATAAAGTAACTAATTACAAATACTCAAATTACTTAAGACTTTTTGAGTAATTTTAAAAATGTGTACTTTTACTTGAGTACATTTCTTAGAGATTCCTGTCCAATCAAATCACACATACTGTAGAAGGTAAATCGCATCATAATGAACTACCTCAAGACGTGTGCACTTTATAATTGCAGCAAATTGTTTGGAAGTATTAAGTATCCATGAAAATGTTCAAAATCTTTACATGCATTGACCCAGAGACTGTTTAGATGCATGTCACTGATGAGAAGATGACTGATGTTTACTGTATGATGACCGAAATGGCCTTAAACACCCAGCAGGCACAGGATGTCAACATGACTGACGTTGAACCCTAACGTCATGGGGAATTTGCATTTTGTTTGGAAATGACAATCGGGTTGACATCAGAACTCCATGTCCAACCTAAAACCAATCAAATATCAACGTCTAATGATGTTACAGCTTGACGTTGTGTGAACGTTACCACTATGACGTCTATCAGATGTTGGATTTTGGTTGCCGTACCTGATAATTGTCGATATTTAATGTCATATATGACGTTGGTTTAAGATGTTGGCTCGACGCTGAATTTTGGTCACTTTCTAACAACCTAAAATCAAACAAATATCAACGTCATTTAACGTCATTATTGGACATCAAAATAATGTTGTCCTTAGATGCTGGCTTGACAATTAATTTTGGTCACCTGACATTTCAACCTAAATCTAATCTAATATTAATGACTCATGATGTTGTGTGTCTGCTGGGCAATAACCAATTGCACTACAGAATGTTACGTTTACACACACATGCACAAATTACATGTAAACATATCAGCTTTTGACAGCATAATACTCACTATTCTTGAGTACTTTTAAAAGGGCTACTTTTTACTCATACTTTGAGTAATATTTACAACAGATACTTTTACTCGCACTACATTTTTGGGCAAGTAATGATACTTTTACTTGAGTATGAATTTTTTTTTTTTTTTTTTTTTTTTTTTTTTTTTTTTTTCCTTCCCCCCCAGTACTCTTTCCACCACTGGACAACAGTAATCAAATTATTTGCCTTAATCTTCATCATATTATTGTCTTATTCAGATGTTTACATGAGTTGCCTTTTGAATGTTCCTTTCATGATTCCGTTTTACATGTTATAGCACAATTCGATTAATGTCATTGCGTTAAAACGTTATCCACATTTTCTCAGGAGTTTCATGTAATTGCGGGTACTTCATTTTTAATTTGTCGACTTTAACTGCAGTTTGGCACTTTCACTTTCGTTTAGGAACAAAAAGCAACTCGTGTAAAAACCTTAATCATATTGTCTTATTATGATAAAGGCAAATAATTCGATTTGTGCTGTCCGTGTAAACGTAGTCATTTACTAGTGTTGTAAGTTGCAGCGTTGGCTCAATGGCTACTTGTCACTTACAATGATGCCATTTCAGCTGAAATTGTCAACACTTCGAACAAACCAGTGCTTTCCAAGGCACTTCAGTGGACTATTAGTGCTTTTTGTTTCTTCTGGAACTATTTTCATTAGAGAAGGATCCAAGAAGCCATTTACTTATAAATTTATTTATTTTTTTAACATAAGCCATGGTTTACAGTGAGTTCAGATCTAAGAGGAGTTGTTAGGCACAATGTCAATTAGCGCTCGAAATATTTACACAATTTAAAACATAATATAAAAACTAGTCGTTTTTTTTTTTATTTATTTTTTTTTTATTATTAATTTATATTTAAATGTGCACGCACGTCATTTAATCAATGTTGTAAAACCAATGTATTTACCCATGTTTGTCTCAGGACAACTTTTAAACTTTGAGCCACTTCAACAGTAGTTAAAACCAGACCGCGGGCACTATAGTGTGGGTTCACCTAGAAGAAACTTTATTACATGGCAACTTGAACAGACAGAACCATGCCCAAAGTACAGACGTTTTTAAAATATTTTTTATATCCTTTGGAAACTAGTCTTCTGCTCAGGTGCTTTAATGTTTCTCTTGCATGAGAAGACTATCTTTGATTGCAGGCATGGGTTACTCTTACTACTATATATTATAGTTTTAATTAAGGAACTGCAGCAACATGGAGATGCAGCAGAGTAATACAGAATGAGGTCACAGGTGTACGTTTGTGGAGTAACTTACTAAGACTTTGAACATGGTGCAACAATTCAGATGCAAGACCGACTTCATTTTCCTAATTTAAAAGAACAAATATTCATGTCAGTCACTTTATAATCAACCCCCCTGTCATTACAAATATAATGTTGCCACAGCTTTATTGCTGCAACTTGAACTTTAGCTTAGTAAATATTTTGGTGGAAACTGTGGTTGACGTTAGCTTTTAAGGGGTTTCTCGTTAAGGTTCTGAGATGACCCAAGCACATTAGCTAGACAAGACATTAGCTAAGTGTTCAAATTAATTTGATTTCAGATGATTCATTTAAGGCAGATAAATCTTGCTTTTTGTGTTTGTAGGAACTGTACGGCAGATTTATTTCTAGTCTGGGGAGGGTGTTAACTGTCTGTACTGAATTCTCTAGACTGAACACAGATGTTGTAGGTTTGTGTAACAGGTAACTCCTCTTACGCGCAATAGAGGATATCCTACACAACTGACCTGGATTACAGAAATGCCAGTGTTATAATTTATTAAACTCTGATTTGCTCTCCTACCCAGTTACAGTGTTTGTCTGGCTTGGGACAACGTTAACATGGAATGGCCTAGATTTCTATATTTTAAGAGATTAAATTATTTAACTCGGTATTGTTTTTTGCTCATTGTTTTTAGGGACACACTATGAAATTTGTTTTTAGCATTCATGTTTTCGTATTTTTCTATTGGAGATGCATGTAGTATGCATATTTATAATGCATGTTGGTCTATGAAATATTAAGAAATTACACTGTCATTTAAACTTTTGTTTAGCAGCATGTTTAACTGTATCTTTGTCAAACTTTTTTGTTTTAATTGAAGATATTGTAAATTAGGAATACTTTGAATTTGTACAATCAATTTTAAATGATTTATACAGACAGACAGACCAACATGTACACATTTTAATTAAAAAACCTTACAAAAGACTTGAATAAATTGCTGTTCTTTTGAATATAAATATTCATAAGAATACTGCATTGTATTAAATTATTTACCCAGCTATAAGAACACAAATTACAATAGTTAGTGTTTTTCAGTTGTTCAAAATTTTGTTTTTAATGTATAGCTTTTCAGTTTTGCCGTGTGCAATAAACATGTCAGTTAAGACCTTATCACCTTTTGTGCTTCATTAATGTCAGTGTTTGTGCAGTTCGAGACTTTAAAACTTTTTGACCTGATACCCTCAGAGGTCAATTGGTTGCTATGTCTGCTGAGATTAACGCTAAAGTTATGCAAGATTGTCACTTCAGCTGCTCTGATCTTTGTTTCTAAAACTTCAATCATACCTGTGTTTTAAAAAGCTAACATCCCTGTAGATCAATGGTCTCAAACTCAATTTCTGGAGGGTCGAATCTCTGCACAGTTTAGTTCCAACCCTAATTAAACACCTGATAAAACTAATTCTAATTGAGTCCTTCAGTCTAGTTTGATACCTACAGATAGGTGTCTTGAGGCAGGGTTACAGCTAAACTATGCAGGGCTGCGGCCTCCAGGAATAGTTTGACACCCCTGCTGTAGATCAATGGTCTCAAACTCAATTCCTGGAGAGCAGCAGCTCTGTGTAGTTTAATTCCAACTCATACCTGCTTAATAGTCTTGTCTTGAACACCTTGATTAGTTGAATCAGCTGTGTTTGATTAGAGTTGGAGCAAAGCTGTGCAGAGTTGCGGACCACCAGGAATTGAGTTTAAGACCTAGGCTGTAGATGTACCTCTTCGTGGTGAGGATCACTGCTTTCCTAGTGAATATACAAGGTGAAAAAAGTGTGTAGTAAGTTATGTCTAAATTTACAGGCTACAAAACATTTGCAAATGGTAGTGAATCAATAGATTACACCATACATGTTAAAGTACATATTTCAATTTTCTTAACTGTCCCCAAGGCTGTTTTGCAATCTAAACCCCCCAGTATTTTGAATAAACGAGCATCTTTGACATGTATTGTAAACTGCATGATCTGTTGTTCCATTGGCTTTATTACACGGAGCGTTTAATTTGATTACGTAACTTCGCTAATTTGGCAAGAAAACTCATTAGGCTAACAACACAACAGGTCTTGACACACAGCCGTTACTGTAAATTAAGGGATGCTGAGCTGTTCTGAGTCTATTTTTAGTTCTGTGTAGTTTCGTGTCTGATAATTGGTGCAGTTGAGGGGGCGCGATTTCATGTTTTGAGATTTCATAAGTCATCCAGATCAGTTTCTCATGAGCGTGTACAGTGCTTTCATTGCTCATGAATTAATGGTTTGACATTTCATCTTCATATGTAGTGTCATTAGCTTTGCTTCAGTTGTGTGCAGTGTTTCATCATACTTGCAATCTCTCCTGTGCTGTTACCTTTTACTTGTAATGTACAGTTTTCCAGTTCTGTGGAGCACATGATTTATAATCTTTCAGCTTTATCAGTTTTATCATAGAAGTTGTTTTTGTGTTTAATGTAACTAATAATTGTAAATTAGTTTATTGTTAAATGTGTTAACATTCAGTGATATGTTCCATATTGTTTGGTATTGCTGATCATTCACATTAAAAAAAAAAAAAAATTAAATAAATGGCCATTTTAAAAAAAGCAATAAAGTTAATGTGTAAGTCTTCAATGTTAGTCAATCTTATAATTGTATAACTACAATCACATCATTGAATGTCCTGAATGAAGCAGCTATACTGCTTATTCTTTTATATAAATGTTATATTAGACTTCACAAAAAAAAAAAAAAAATTCTGTTGTCACACCCAGTATGCACCATAAATTAAACCATAGTGAAAGTGTCAGTTTAACCAGTGTTTGTCTCATCACATACCTAGGCTTAGTGTTTAATCTGTTGCATTGCTATATTTGTTGAAAATCCCAATTTCAGATTGTCATACATTTTTAAAGCCCGACTCACACTTTATATAGATAGATAGATGGATATAAAATCCTAAACCATTGTAGCATGTCATAATGTCAGACTGAACCAAAATGAAGACAATCCAAATATGTAAGAACTCCCGTGGAGTTTGACGTCATCTATCGGTGGTTCTTTCACAATCCTGCATTCTGAAATGATACCTCACAGCAAACATAAACAACCTGTAGCTGCAATTTTGCAGAAGGAAAAATCAAGAAGGAAAAAGCTGTCCTGACATTTCCTTATGGTGTAATGTATAAAACCAACGAGCAAAGATCAGATTTTAGCCTAGGATTTCCTAAATTTGTCTTCGATGACCAAATTGTGGCTGAAATCTCAGTGTGAGCAGGGCTTAATATGCTGTCACTCCTGACTTTAAAGTGTACTGAGTAGCATCAGAAATATTTTATACCAATTGAGAATGGTATATATAGAAAACAAGCCAAGAATCTTCCTTTTTATAATCATTGGGGTCCAAAACTTCACAGACCCCCTTTTACCTTCATTGTGTGGATTTAAAGCCGTTTATTTCATGTTCCACTTGAGTCACTGAGTTTGGGAACTACACGAGGGTGTGGATTGTGAAAACTATTTTTGGTTGAACCTTTTATGTTGCAGTGTTGGGGAAAAAGCTCTGTGGTATATATTTGTCATGTAATATTTATTCTTTTGGAATGGTTAATTTCCAAAGTACTGATTTGCTGTTTTAAGTGGGGAACACATGTTAGACAGGAGGCCACCCTTACTATCATCATGGCAGATACTGTGTAACTTTTGGTCTACGCTAGACCTGTTTTTCAGACTGATTTATGGTATATACATTAACAATTTCCTGTAGAATCTACTGTAACTTACTGGCAGCAGTTTTCCAGTAACATACTGTAAATCATTTTTAGCAAAAATACAAATACTGCATTTACGATTACAGAACCATTTTACTTGCTGTATATGTAGTTACAGAATTTTATTTATTTTTTAAATATACTGTAAAATATACAGTCAGTTTCACAATGCAACTTTAAAATACGGTAACATGCTGCAAAATATAGTTCATATTACAGTTAAATACTGTGTCGTTAACTGTATTTGTGAAGGGGTGTTATTTTTTTATTTTTTTTTTTTTTGTTAGAGGATGGAACAGTTTGTCACTATCATGATGGCACCTACTGTGCCTCTGCCTAGAGCTGCTGAACTAGTCTAGTGGGTGAGTGCCGGGTTAGTGAGCTGCTGTTCTCTCATAACTACTGTGATACAGCTGCCAGCCCACAGAACCCTGTCAAACAACTGAACAATTTGATTACTTGAATCCAGGGTGAGTCCAGGATCATGAAGGGAGTGTCAGCATAAAGACCTCTCAATACAATTCACAGCTTAAGTGCTTGTCCTCCGAGTTATGAGCAACAGTGAGAATTTTTTCTTGTCATTTTTTTGACATTTTATGCCGTTAAAAACCTGTTCTTCCAAAAAGGAGAGGTTAATGCAATCACCGCAATGGCTTGGGCAATTATGAAGCCGTAATTATCAGCAGTGTTTTTTTAATTAAGCTTATGTAACTCCATTATCTAATATGCAGTTTAGTTTACCACTTGGACCTGGCAATATAGCAAAAAAAAAAAATAATTACCTTACTCAAAATTGATGTCACAGCTATTAACTTGAGCAAGTTAAACAGAAAGGTGCAGTAGTTGATCGTCTTCAAAAACGTTTTTGTTGTGCTGGCTGAGTCTCTTCACATTCCAATAGTAATGATTAAAGTAAATTATCTAAATGTATTTTTATATTCTGGCTAAGTCATAAGACAATGTTCATCCAATTAAAACTTGTCAAATAATTCAGAATTGTAATATTATAAAGTTTTCTAACTGGCGAATGACATGATCTGGTGGGTTGTCTACTGTCATCTTTAAGGTGCGTGTTCGTGATTTCAGGAGGTGTGGCTGCACGACAGGCGAGGGTCTATTTTCAAAGCTATTATGCTAACTGATAGCATTTTGGCAGATCACCTATGACACCTTTTAAAGAAACCTGTAAAGTAACAATTTTTTTTAAAGTCATTCTTTTGTCAAAACCAATGCTTGCCTGACATGTAAATTCATAGAAATATACTAAAAATGGCAACAGCAGCAAGTTGTGTAAAAGTCAGGTAGAGCTGGCTAGGCATGGGCTGGTATAAGATTCTGACGGTATGATAACCTTGGATAAAAATTTCACAGTATCACTGTATTGTGATAACTGCTCTAAAATATATTCTTTTTAAATGTCTGGGTAAAAAAACAAAGTTTGTCGTCTGAAAGAGTTTTTTTTTTTTTTTTTTTTTTCTTTCTCCTTCTTCCCCT